>CAIGQZ010001236.1:9370735-9385046 GCA_903798205.1 Danio tinwini | reverse complement strand
CTCTCTCTCTCTCTCTCTCTCTCTCTCTGGCATGCACTGCAGCGTGCTTTGAGCACATACCCATATGAGAGCTGAGCATGTTGGACTGTTCATCACGGATCTCCCACTGGATCTAATCTCACTATATTTGTTATTTAATTCATCTTGTCGTCTATATCTAACTACATATTCCCCGACTTTGGTCTTTTGAATCTATTATTGTTCTCAGGTAATTTGTTTTGGCTGAGCGCAAAGATAAGTTAGGTTAATTTCTTATTTAATTTAACTGCAGACACCGATTCTGCAAATCTGACTGATTGCTTGCCTTTATTTTCTCTATTGTATAAACTTATTGTGTGTTACACTTTTATAATGTTCATTATTAATTATTAAAACTGATATTCAATGAAAGAGACAGTGTGTGTTTCGTATTTTCAATGATAATGAAAGGAGGCAGTAATGTTATAGGCTTCTTTTTATTATAAATATGCATGAAGATAATGCTCATATTATGCAGCTACACGACGCCTCAACATTTCTGCCGTCTGTTAAGTTGCTAATATCAAAATGAAAATAGGCAGTTCCTCACATCATGTGTTCATTTCATTGTTAAGAAAGTGAAACAGCATAGCCAGGGTGATGTGAATGACTTTATAAAGTACACACTCGGGAGTTTGTTTTTTATTTCAAACTTGCGAGGTCTGAACTTACAAGGAGAGGATGAAGACTGAACTGTGTGTAGGCTACTTAATATTGAGGAAAAAGACCCAATCAGCCCCGCCTCCATTTTCAGATGTCTCTGTTTTCCCTTATCTACACTGAGACAGAGCAGCAGCGTTTTAGAATGAAAACGGCCTCTTCAGAATTTCCAAAACTCTCCGTTTTCGTGGCTCGAAAACTCCAGCGTAGTGGACGGATGGCTTAACCGTAGCAAAACTTATGCATTTTAAAACTAAAATGTATTAGTGTAAACGGGGCCTAAGTGTTATTTGTTGAGCCAACAAAAATAAAACAGTGTAAATTGTTTTTGCAATGTAATGATAAAGTTACAGTGAACAATGAAGGGGTCATGAAGTGGCTTTATTTATTGTTTTATTCTGTTGTCTGAGGTCCAAGTATGATGTTCGCTTGGGTTTTACTTTCAAAAACATTAAAATATATAAGCAATAAGCTTTTTTTACTACCCTGGATTTGAGGCTGTCGTGGAGAATGCACAGATTTGTGCATCTTCGGAAAGAAGCTTTTACACCAACTACATTTATTCATTGACTTCCATTGTATTTGATTTTCCTACTATGGATGTCAATGGCTACCAGTTTCCAACATTCTTCAAAATATCTTCTTTGGTTTTCAACAGAAAAAACAACTACGATTTGGAACAAGTAATGTGTGAGTAAATGATGACAGAATTTTAATCTTTGAGTAATTGATCTCTTAAAGATCACAGAAAACACTCTGAAATTATTACAGTTTACCTCAGATAGTACTAACCCAATGTGAAAAGAGCTTAAGAGCTAAAATAAATGTTTATGGACTGTTTAATACTTACCGACCACATGCAATCTGTGAAACCACGCTCCCCATGAGCTCAAACACCTTTCTGGGGTTGACCTCATGGTTTGTGGAGTTGTGTCCCAGTTGACCATAGCCACCAGCTCCAAATGTAAATACACCGCCCTCCTATAAAAACAAAACCACTCATTACTAAAGTATGCAAAGCCATTTTGATACTGTGTTTAATTACTAACCAATCGCAGGGTCTGACCAGGAAGTTAAAAATCTAATCCGTCTGAGGGATTTATCAAGCAACAAACTGCATTCCTTCAGTCCACCAAATCACTCACTTGTTTACATTCACTCAGTTAAGTGGACTATATTAGGGAACTAATGTAGGGAATAGTGAATCACAGCATATGACAGTTGAATTTAAAGGTACAGTAATAGATCATGTATAATGAAGGCATACCTTTGTTAGCGCTGCTGTGTGGTCCTCTCCACAGCAGATGTAAACAACCTGTTGAGACCTGAGAGTCTTCAGCAAGACTGGGAAACGGCGATCTGCAGAACAGCACACATCCCATTAACCACAGAGGATTATACTACTTTATTATTCATTCATTTTCCTTCGGCTTAGTACCTTTATTCATCAGGGGTCACCACAGCGGAATGAACTGCCAACTTATCCAGCATATGCTTTATGCAGCGGATGCCCTTCCAGCTGCAACCCAGTACTGGGAAATTACTTTCACACACACTACGGCTAATTTAGTTTATTCAATTCCCCTATAGCGCATGTGTTTGGACTGTGGGGGAAACCAGAGCACCCGAAGAAAACCCACATCAACACGGGGAGAACATGCAAACTCCACACAGAAATGCCAACTGGTCCAGCCGGAACTTGAACCAGCAACCTTCTTGCTGTGAGGCCACAGTGCTAAGCACTGAACCACCATGCTACTCACATTGTTATGCTGATGTTATATATATGACCTTTCAAAGCAAAACCAGTTTTAGGAAATTCCATTAAAGCCTGGTTGGTTACAACAGAACAATATTTGGCTGAGATACAACCATTTCAAAATCTGTGGGTGCAAAAATATATATATATTTCTGACCCTGGACCACAAAACCAGTCTTATGTTGCACAAGCATCATGCACAAAAATAAAATGTATGGGTCAAAATTATTAATTTTCCTTTTATGCAAAAAATGATTAGGATAATAAGTAAAGACCATGTTCCATGAAGACACTTGGTAAATTTCCTACTAAATTTATAGCGAAACTTCATTAGCAATTAGCTTTATAAAACTTTAAAAGAAGTTCTCAAAATTTAGATATTTTGTTACCCTTAGATTCAAGATCTTTAACATGTGCAACATCATGCTGTAATATGATCCTTACTAACAATTTTTAGCATATAAGAAAACGCAATCATTCTGACGCATTATTTTAGTGGCACTATTTATATTAGTATTATATTTATGTTATTAAATTATTTATATTAATTGCACTATTTTGCACTGCAAAAAAAGGTTGTTTTGTTTCTAGTCCAAATATCTAAAAATCCTTAAATCAAGTAGTATTTTCTAGACAAGTAAAAATAATGTCTTGTTTTCAGAAATAATGAGTCATAATAAACTGAGATCTACATTAAAACAAGCTAAACAATCTGCCAATGGAGTAAGCAAAGTAAACTTTTTTCTAAATGAAAGCAAGATTTATCTTACTGCATTGATCGATTATTTTGCTTCTTTTAATTCTGACATACCCATGCATCTTAAGACTCTAAAACTTTATATATATTTCACAATCATGACATTTTCTTATCTGACTTTACTATTTTCCCTGTTCATCTACAGAATGTGAAGCAGCACTGACACAATCTACACTGTATAAAGCGCTACAGTACATACAGCGGGAGAAATAAGTATTGAACATGTCACCATTTTTCTCAGAAAACATATTTCTAAAGGTGCCGTTGATTTAAAATTTTCACCGGGTGCTTGTAACAACCAAAGAAATCCATATATGCAAAGAAAACAAATCTAATTAGTTTACTGATGAAGTTCTGTGTAATAAAATGAAATGACGCACGGAAAAAGTATTGAACACATGAAGAAAAGAAGGTGTATTTTGGCGGTGAAGCCAAAGCCCAGACAGCAGCTGAAATCTCTCAGTAGTTCTTCAGCAACCCTCTGCTCTTCCTCAGTGTAAATGAATATCAGCTGCTTCAGTCCAACATCTACATTAGCCAGAGGAGGAAGATGAAACCAGAGTGAACATTTCAGCAAGACAATGATCCAAAACACAGCCAGGGAAACTCTCAGATGCTTTCAAAAAAAATAAATAAAATCAAGCTGTAGAATGGCCCAGCCAATCACCTGAACCGAATCCAATAGAAAATACAGAATAAAGCTCAGATTTGATAGACGAAACACACAGAACCATCAAGATTTCGACACTCAGGTGTGAGTTTCTCAAAAACTTCAACAGAGCAATGCATAAGGCTCTTTTATATAAAGTATTAATTACATTTCAGTAGTTCAGCACTTTCTCCTTCTGTCATTTCATTGTTAATACACACAACTCGTTTTTCATTTTTGTTTTATTTTTATGTTTGAATTGCTTGGATTTCTACCAAAATCTGGTTCATGTCAAAAGCTCCTTTAAAAATATTATTCCTAAAAAAAAACATGACGTGTTCAATACTTATTTCCCCTGCTGTAAGTAAAGGTGACTCGAGCAGAGAAGACTGAAGGTGTTTGTTTTACCATCATTGTCTCCGAGGCCCAGCTGGCCGAACTTGTTTCGCCCCCATCCAAAAACCGCCCCAGAGAGTGTGAGGCCAAAGCTGTGAGCTCCGCCGGCGGATATCTGCCCGAACGGGATGCCCTGCAGAGACTGGATGACCTGTGGACAGCAGACACAGGCTCCCTGCTGCCCCAGACCCAGCTGACCATACTTATTCTGGCCCCAGGAGAATATCTCGCCTCCTGGAGGAATACATAATTTCAGATAATTAGGGTAAAGAAGGCAGTTTTAAATGCAGGAATCTGGTTTGAGATTATGTTTAGCAGCACACCTCGGGCTAAGGCAAGGGAATGCCAGTATCCACAGGCCACCTGGGTAATGTGAACCTCTGACAAGCTCTTGACAGTTCTGAAAACAGAGAGAAAAAATAATAAGAGCTGCTCATGAATTGTATTTACAGTTTTGTTTTTTTTTGGTACAGAACCCAGTATAGACAGAATAATACTGTAGCCAGGGCTCCAACTGATTAAACACTGGCATTTCTTTATTTGGCAGCCAGTGCTGACATATATACAGCAAATAGATCCAAACCTAATATTGGCAGTTTGACTGTTGACTATTTGTTTCTCACATTTTTTCTTCCCTCCATTTTATTTCCATCTATATTGTTTTATTTTTCTTTATTTTATACTTTTAATATCTTTACCTGGGCACACGCAGACAGTCTTCTACAATGGAAAGTCCGAGCTGTCCATCTGAACCCAAACCCCACGCAAACACTTGTCCTTTATCATTCAGAGCCAGAGTATGAGCTTCTCCACATGACACCGCCACAATGTTCTGCGCATCCAGAGACACCACCTGCTCTGGAGACGAGATGGAAACATAGAGGAATACATGAAATAAAGGCAATATATTGTTCATTTTAATTCAAATACTTCCCAAGTGCTGTTTAACAGAGAGATTTGTTTTTGAACAAAAAGGGCCCTATCATACAGCCGGCGCAATAAGGCGCAAGACTTGTTTGGTGCGATTTGATGCTATTTTCAGACCAGCGCAACAGTAATTTTCACGTTTTACACCACGTTGCTTAAATAACAAATTCATTTGCGCCACTCTGTGGACTCATGGGTGTGCTGGTCTGAAAAGGAGGCGTGTTAAGGCACATTGCTGGTGCGTTGTTATATTGAGGAACTAAAATAGACTGTGCCATTGACCAACTAAAAGCTGCTCTAAAGTCCAGCACAGAGCACGCAAGTTATGCGCCTTTGCAGGTCCAAACACTTACACACTGCTAAATACAAACAGGATGTACAGCAACGCACAAATATCTTTACAGATGAAAACAACTAAAGGATTAATATATTACAAAAATGATTATTTTCTACATCAATATAAACCCCACTGCCTTCATGACTTCTTCACCTCGGGGGGCTTTTTCAGCTTATTCATGACGATCTGCATCTGTATAATGTTATTATTATGATCAGTATTATTTATTATCTGCAGATTTATATTAGTTTAATAAACACAAGTGTAGATTTGTCCACCTGTGGGGTTTTGGAGACGTCTGCATCACCACATGGGGCATAAGAACAGGATGTGTGTTTGGATATAACTCAGTTGTTTGAGCACACTTCATTATTATTGTTTATTTATTCCTTTGCTGGAGATTAGAACTGAATTTAGAAATAGTTTAGACACAAATCTTTGTGCTCAACAAAGGAAATTAAATCTGTGGGCTAATGGATGTGTTCAGTGGAGTGAGTTTCCACCGTTTTCTTACTCCACCAAAGTAAAGGAGTAAAGAGTAAAAGTAAAGTAAAGAGAAAGTAAAGAGGCTGAATGGAGGAGGCTCGTTCTTTATCCTTGCGCTGCAGATGCTCTGTTTAACTATTTTCTCACTAGTGAATCGTTCAGTTTTACAAAGTCTGCCATGTAAATAGCGAATGCGCCATGGCGTGACGCAACTGACTCTTAAAGGGAATATGAGATGAGACCCTGATTGGTTTAATGCACATTATGCTCAAAACACACCCAGAACTCATTAAGAGAATAAGCAAAAGTGGATTCAGACACAACCTTAATGCTTTTGCGAAATTTAGACTTTGGGCCTAGACCATTAGAATAGAGCCCAATAGCTTTAATTATCAACTATCAGAAACAAGCTCAGTAGACAAGACTTTTTTTTAAGGCTGTCAGTAAGTAAAGGCTGTATTTTATCAAGATAAATGCAGCAGCAGCTGTGTAAAGTGAAAAAAAATGTAAGCAAATCAGTATTCATTAAAAATAAAGCAGCAGATTCAGCAACACGTTACTTGAAGGGCTTAAAATTTAAGATAAATAAAATGTTGTTTATGTGTTGTTGTTTTTTGCTGTTAAAATGGGGCACTGGTCATTTTGACTTGCATGTCACCTGGAAGGTGAATGCAAATGATTAAAAAGACATTTTTGTACAGTCTGGTTGTTTATATGCTCTATACTTGACGTTCTGGGTCAGAGGTCATGTGACAGCGATGGAACAGACAGTTGTTGCAGTCCTTTATAACAGCGGTCAATGTCACACTGACCGGTCATATACATTTCAGACAGAACAAATTCATTTCAGTGGATGTTGTGAAAGTACAGCCTATTTCAATGGCAGAATGCAGAGATTATGCAGAAATAAAAATGAAGGATGAGGCTTGATTTTCTTCAGAGGCAAATGTTCAGATATTGTGATTCATGCATAAATAAAGTCAGCTAATTACCAGAAACCACCCTAGTATTAAAGTGACAGTTTACTCAATTATGAACATTACTCACAGTTTACTCTCCCTGAAGTGGTTCCAAACCGGTTTGAGTTTCGTTTTGTTGAACACAAAAGCTGGTAGCCATTGACTTCCATGGTAGTAAAAAGAAATTCTATAGAAGTCAGTATCTGTTTTTTCCCCCCAACATTCTTCAAATCATCTCATTTTGTGTTCAACAGAAGAAAGAAACAAACACATTGACATGAATTAATTCAATTAATATTGTTTATTTTTTATTAGTGCTGGGCAAAGATCAACTGCAACTAATTGCACCCAAAATAAAAGTTTGTCTTGACATAATACATGTGTGTGTGCTTTATGTATATTTATTATGTATTTGTGATACACACACACGCACACCCACACACACACAAACCTATTCAAAACAATCTTGATGCATAGATATATACATTTATAAATAATTTGTATCATATTATACATATATTTTATATTTAAATAAGCTTTTTCTCAAATATATGCATGTATGTGTTTATGTATATATACATAATAAATATATACAGTTCCCACAGTTAAATTATGTCAAAACAAACTTTTATTTTGGATAAATCTTTGCCCAGCACTGTTTTTTTATTGGCACATTATTATTATTATTATTATTATTATTATTATTATTATCATCACATATATGCAACATCAAACTGCCCTCTTGCACATACACACTTTAACATTCGATATATTGTTAATTTTAATTCAAATACTTTCCAAGAGCTGTTTAACAGAGAGATTTGGTTTAAAACACAATAGCTTTAATTATCAACTATGAGAAACGAGCTCTTCTTCATCACAAACTCTGCGGATGTTCAGGTTTTTCAGTATTCCATCAGTAATTACTCCGTGGACAACACTGAGTAATATACTCATCATATACCTTATATATATGCAACAACAAACTGTCCCTTTGCACATACACACTTTAACATTCAATTACTGCACATGCATGCTGTTATAGTTTTGCACATTATTCATTCTCTGCTATATTTTGCACAGCAGTTGTTAATCACACATTAACATACATAGAAACCTTTATTATTATTAGTATTTACTTTATAGTTTATACTTATGTTTACTTTCTCGCATGCCTAATGTGCTTACATTTTTTAATATACAGCTGAAGTCTAAATATTTCGCCCTTCAGTGAATTTCTTTATTTATTAAATATTTCCCAAATGATGTTAAACAGATTCAGGAATTTTTCACAGTATTTCTTATAATATATTTTCTTCTGGAGAAAGTCTTATTTGTTTATTTCGGCTAGAACAAAAGCAGTTTTTAATTTTTTTAAAGCCATTTTAGGCTGTACTCACACTATGTACAGTTGCCTTGAACCGGGCCAAAGCACGCTTGTCCCCCCTCCCGTCTCCCCCGACAGCCCGCACTCACATTACATTCGGGCCTGGGCGTGCTTACATCATGGATGATGCGCTGTTCAGTAAGCGCTCTCGCTCAGCACAGTGGAGATTTCTTTAGTTATATGGTTTAAGTGGTTTGATATGCGGTGACACACAGTCTAATATTTCACTGAACAGATCAGACACTTTTGACGCTCATAAACAATCATTAAGTCCTCATGCTGCAGGAATTAGGAGGTTTGCTGAAGCTGCAGCTGTCATGCAGTGAGGGGTTTGAGTCTTTATTAATCTACGACAGTTTACATTCATCGAACAGTACCAATTATTAATTAATCCATATCAAACAGTCCCTTAAAAGTCACGTCTCGCTTTCAGTTTGGGGCTCAGGCACGCTTGCACTTACACTGTAAGCGTACCGCGGCTGAGCCCAAGTGAACCACGTTCAGGCCCACCTCTTCCAGCCAGGCCAGGGCCGCCCAAGTGAACTGTGCCTGAGCCCGATTCAGAGCACTCACACTTCTCAAACAATCCGGGCCTGGGCACGGTACGGATAGCATAGTGTGAGTATGCCCTAATTGTCTGGGCTGGTGTTGTGTATTACGCTACAGAAACCTTATAATAAATTGCAGCACATTTTCTGTTATTTTATAGACTTATTTCTCTAGATATTATTTCTTATATTATTTCAAACGACTAAAACGTCAATAAAATCACTTTGTTAAATAGTAGAGTTGAACTTTCGACATCAAAAGTGACCAGAGCAGAGATCAACGCCCCATAATGCAATTCAACACCCAAAATATACAGCAAAATACTGAACGGTATACTCTGTAGCCCTGAAGCTATAGTGACCTATTGGCTGGATTCAGAAACCACTGATTTGCATAAACATCACTTTCAGCTCTTCATGTCTACCTTTTCCAGCTCCTTCCAGTCATAGTTGGTGTTTCCGATGACCATGGCCTGCAGTTCACTGGGCTGGAAAAGCTCAAGGACTTTTCCTCCGCACACTTTGTGAAATCCAGCATAGAAAGCACTGAACTGAGGAGCCACAGACTTGTTGAATATATAATCCACATAAGCGTTGACAAACTCCTGCCTGAGAAGAGAGAATTACAGCGATTGGTCAGGTTAAATATTCACCCTGGAGCACAAACTCAGTCTGAGGTTGTTTAGGTTTTTCTTGTTTGTAGATAACTGACTAACAAAAAATACATTAAAGAGCACCAAGGTTACTCCTTTTTCCAGATTTAATAAAAGTCTCTTTTGTGTCTCCAGAATGTGTCTGTAAAGTTTCAGCTCAAAACACCCATCAGATTATTGATTACAGCTTTCATAAGTTTCTATTTTATAGCTCTGAGCAGCAGGTGGCGGTTTTTGTGTACAGTCAGACAAGGAGGAAGCAGATCTCACGTAACGTTACAGTAAGAACTTTACCAATGAGTATTTGATGTATTTGTTGTGGAGTTGCAACGATGAGTCACACGCAATGTTGTACAAAAAAGTTCATGCACACTAGGGATGTGCACAATTATTCGATTAATCGAACCCATCAGCAACGATTGAGCATGAAAACGATGATCGATTGGCTGTAAAATTAAAATTACTTTCAATCTTTCTGATTGGTTATGCTGGTATATGGGCAGTAGTTTGATATTTGATTGATTATGGCTGAGGGAGTTGCGGTCTAGAGATGAGACCTGAGCGCAGATCGAGTATAGGGGGTCACACACCAGAAACACCGCGTCGTGCCATGCAGCGCATTTCAGAATTCTAAACGTAGGTTTCTATCAGGGTACACACAGCACGACTCAGGACACTGCTCATATTTCTGCCGCGCCACAGAGCGCCATCTGAATAGTTTAATTTTAAATAACATGTGAATGTGCGCGTCTGGTGTGTGATACTTTCAGCTGTCATGTGCGCACCGTGTCTTGACACTCTTTTTGGCGAGGACTAACCTAGGCATGAGTGATGTTTCACCGGATGATAACAAAATCGAAAGCTACTTTAGGGAGCCATGCACCTCTCTAAACCTGGATCCTTTATTGTGGTGCAAAGTAAATGAGTCTCGATATGCAAGGCTAAGCACTCTTGCCCAGTGGTACCTGGCTGTTCCTGCAACTTCTGTGGCTGCTGAGCGCCGTTTTTCCACCGCTGGTGTAATTGTAAATAAACTTCGCACTCGGCTTTCATCGGAGCATGTAGACCGATTGACAGGGTCGGATTAACCAATGGGCATTATGGGCACAGGCCCAGGGGCCCCTGTGAGGGGGAAAAATGCTGATTTTGGAGCGTCTATTTAGGCTAAGTGCAAATATCGCACCTCGTCGGAATAAGCAAGTTAAATGCTTCCCGCCAGCGCCGTTTGATCGACTGAGTCAACATAACTAAAGAGCGCAGTAGACAGCAGGTGTGTGTGGCGTTGCTCGTAAAGAGCATGAAAACATGTTTTGAGGCGATCGATCATGAACTCGGTTCAAATCCAGCGTCTGATGAACACGCTCTTCTTTTTTCCCCCTTTACATATCAGATTGGAAATACATTTATTTTCAACAGAAAGGAAATGTTGTAGTTTAAAAATGTAAATAAAGTATATAAAATGAGTCACGAGGTATTTAATAAGGATAATAATAATAATAATAATAATAAATATGAAACAGTTATTTTCCACCTGGTATTAAATGTTAGCGACATCTTAATATATTTAATCTGTATTTACAATGTTAGTCGCCCTGCTTCAGCCATATTCTCCAACCTCATGGAAAGAGAGAGAGACAGAGAGAGATAGAAATAGCCCCTGAAGAGGAGAGAGACAGGAGAGAACTGGTACAGTGTGTGTGTGATTTCAGATACTTTCAGCTTTATAATCAAGTGCTTTTTGCCTACTCTTCTTCATCACGAGGGAGACAGCAGGAATCATTAATCAGTGTGTGTATTATGGAGAACTCAAATTTTATAGAACTGTTATATCCAAATCATATGCATTATAATTTTGTAGAAGTTAAACATTAAAAATGCCCTTAAATATAAATGTTTAGTAGTGCTTCAGTGAACTTGAACAAGTATATTAAAAACTATTCATTTTCACTAGTTTTATTAGTATTTTTTTTTATCAAAGTGTGCTTTTAATGCTTTAAATATCAGGTAAATCTTTGTTGACTATAAATATATGTCCTATGTCATTTATTTAAAAGATGTGGGCAAAATATTATAGATTAACTTTAATTAAAAAAATATTATATTATTCTTATTTTTTGATTCAACTATAGGGGTGCGGCCTTGTAGGGGGCCCTACAAGACATTGTGCCCAGGGGCCTCTGAATTCTTAATCGGGGCCTCCCAACTGATCTCTTTAAATAACACTATGTAGTCCTTTCTTATGTTAAGTTTTTATTAGCCATGCATGGTAACATATTCAGGCTGTTTTTGTTTTAAGTTTAAGCAGCATAGTTAAATTAGGCTGGCTTTATTTTATTTACCTCCACCGACTGATCATTTTGAAAGAAATGTTATTTCACCTAATCTTTAAGTTTTAAAGCTGTGGTAAAAATATTCAGGCTATTTTTATTTGAAGTTTACGAAGCCAAATTATGCTAGCTTTTAATTTTAGTTAGGCTATGTGCTACTTAACAGCCGTTTGGTTAAGTTTTGGTGAAACTTTCATTAACATTCACTGTTTTAAAACATTTTAAACTTGTAAAACTCACTCTTGATCACATTTGATGATGATTGATGATCCTAGCGAACTGAAACAGATCTTTTATTCCCATTTGCTTTGCACACACCCTGTCTTGTGGATATGATTATACACGTTACTACAGAGACATGTTAATACGCAGCTGTCAATCAGTTGGGTGGGCGGGGGGACCGCACTCCTATGTCAAGTTGCGGTTGATCTCAAAACCGCTCCAATTGGTCCACCGTTTTTATGTTGTTAAATTAAAAAAAAAGCACTGAGTGTGTTTATATCAGCCCAATATGACGCTCTATACACTATACCTACACATATGTCTGTCCAAACAGCTTGAAAAGGAGATTTTTCACCATAGGTGCTCTTTAACATTAAAATTAAAATGATACCAAACGTAAAGTTTTTTCCATTATAACGAATTATATGTTTGTTTGTGTCCCTCCACTACTCAACTGTACAGGTGGATGATTAGTTTCGTTCTGTGGAAAATAAGGATTTAATTAAAGGTGCAGTAGCTGATCGTCTTCAGAAACATGTGTTGTTGTGCTGGTTGAAAGTCTTTTCACATTCCAATAGAACTGATTAAAGTAAATGATCTAAATGTGTTTATGTGTAATTTTATATTCTGGGTGAGGCATAAGACAAAAAAAATGTTCATCCAATTAAATATTGTCGGGCCGACATCTCTCATAATTCTGATAAGTAGCCCAAACTGTCTGTCAACAAATTTGTAGATTTGTACACCTGTGCATCTGTTCATGCAGATCTGCTGTTTGCATGTGCATGCTGGAGGAAGGATGACACCATGGCAGAAGTTTAGACAGGTAATGTTCTGTTTTAAAACTATTTTAGTCACGCAGAGCTGATGTAGATTGTGTTGTTATGCATGGGTTATATGCACTCAAGTGTTGTTCAGCCACTGAAATCCTCTGGTGAAAGACTGATGTGACTCTTTTCAGTTTCATAAGGTCCTTTTACAGCATCGATAATGTCGATTCATTTAGTTTAGTAACAGAACATCAGTAAATAGCCCTATTCACTTTGAAATAGCACGCAAGTATGGCTTAGTAATAAGTGTAATTCGGCTAAACACTAAGACCAGCGATCCTTGCATGCATGAAGTATTGCACATTATGACTAGTTGTGCTTGCTACACAACTGAAAATATAATACAGTTTTTTCATTGGGAATTGCAGTATTATAAAGTACTGTAGAGGCAGCACGGTGGCACAGTGGGTAGCGCTCTCGCATCACAGCAAGAAGGTCGCTGGTTCGAACCTCGGCTGGGTCAGTTGGCATTTCTGTGTGGAGTTTGCATGTTCTGCCAGTGTTGGCGTGGGTTTCCTCCGGGTGCTCCGGGTTCCCCCACAGTCCAAACACATGCGCTATAGGGAAATTGGGTAAGCTAATTTGTCTGTAGTGTGTGTGTGTGTGTGTGTGTGTGATTAAGTGTTTATGGGTGTTTCCCAGTGATGGGTTGCAGCTGGAAGGGCATCCGCTGCATAAAACATATGGTGGATAAGTTGGCGGTTCAATCCGCTGTGGCGACCCCAGATTAATAAAGGGACTAAGCTGAAGGAAAATGAATGAATGAATGAAAGTACTGTAGAGTATGATCTAGTAGTGGATTGTTTACGGTCATCTTTACGGTGCGCATTCGGGTTTCAGGAGGCGTGGCTTTGGACAGAAGGGGAGGGACTGTGTTTCAAAGATGTTATGCTAACCGGTTAGCATTTAAGCAGATTACCTACTGCACCTTTAATGCCTCACTTTAATTGTTGTATCACAAACCTCTGACATATATTTGCAATATATTTTAAAGATTATTTCTTGAGCATCTTATTTTTCCTTGGTTCTGATGTGCTTTCATTTTCTCCGTCTCACTCACGTCAAGTTCAGGCGAGGTAGTGTTTAATAAGCAACCCATGGCTGGAAAACATACATTTAGATTTCAAAGAAAATATCTTAATGTAAAAAGGAATCAAGAGTTTGATCCTATCCATGTGGTAAGGAATGGCCTTAATGGCTCGTTTCCACTGACTGGTACAGTACGGTACGGGCTGGTACGCTTTTATGGGCGTTTCCACTGTCAAAAGGCGTACCAAACCCCTTTTTCGGCACCCTTTCGAAAGGGTATTAAACACAAGAAAGGGTAACAAAAGGCGGAGCTAGACACACAGCTGAACGCTATTGGTTTACAGAGATACGTCACGAGCTCACGCAA
>CAIGQZ010001236.1:9245237-9256515 GCA_903798205.1 Danio tinwini | reverse complement strand
CACACACACACACACACACACACACACACACACACACACACACACACTTATACACTTATACACTTATACACTTATACACTACAGCCAATTTAGTTAATCAATTCCCCTATAGCGCATGTGTTTGGAGTGCGGGGGAAACTGGAGCATCTGGAGGAAACCCACACCAACACTGGGAGAACATGCAAACTACAAATGCCAACTGTGATTTTACTGCTTTTTTATTTTTACCCAATTTGCAACAATTTCAAAAACTCTTTTTTCACATTGTCATTATGGGGGATTGTGTGTAGAATGTTGAGGAAATAAATCAATTTAAAGCATTTTGGAATAAGGCTGTAACATAAGCAAATGTGGAAAAAGTGAAGCGCTATCAATACTTTCCGGATGCACTGTATATTAGTGTGAGTATTGTGAAGTATTTACTGTCCAACATTGCACTTTAAAAAAAATATTCTTTAAAAACTGCACTTTAAAAACAAACTTATTGATTATAAAGATGAATATATATCTGTCAAAATTGCACAAGATTATCCTACTGAAATATATGTGACATCAAATAAAACAAAAGTAATCTAAATGTAATCCAAAAGTAGTCTGATTACACTACAATGTGTCATCTAATAGATTACATTACTGACTACAAATGTATTGTCTTGTAATTAAAAAAACAAATCTTCCTAGCTCTGCTAATCAATAAAGCCTTAAATGACTTGTTTAAAAGTGCTTGCAGCTGCAATCTGACATCAATTCTGTATGATTTTATTTTGTAATAGGAGCATCTTCATCGGATTCAGACGGAGAACAACATTATCCAGCACAGTGAGTAGATTTATTACTATTATACGGAGGAGATCAAGATTAGAGAACAATTTATCAACACTTGAGGATTTCTAGAAATAATGTCATTTTTACCATTCAGAAATTGTAGGAGTTTTAGTTGTGGCTTTTTTATTTAATGTATGTGTATAAATATAGAAAATATGTAGCTCATTAACACAGGGTGAAGGAAACTTTATTTTACTATCCTCATATACCATAATTTGTAACACTTTACTTGAAGGGGTGTTCATAAGACTGCCATTAAACCATTTTAATCATGACACGACACATCATGAAATGTATACATGCTTATGACAGCTGTTATTAAGTGTCATTCGTCATTTTAAATGCAAAGGTGATGTTGTTTGTTATAACAATCTGTCATCAAATCCTGATTTTGTCTTTGTCATGACAACTTGACATTACTAAGACAATAAAACTTGTCATAAGTCTGTCATAAACATGACTGTCATAATAATTGTGTCATGAACGTTTTTCTGATAAATTTTTCAGTGGAATAAACTGTATTTGTCATTAAATGACATTAAAAGTGTCATTACTCTGTCAAATCATTTTATAACAGTGTCACTAATATTTAATGACATTTTAATTACAAATTCAGCTTGTACCACTGTTGTTGAGGTACATTTTTAATTATGCTGTTATAAAATTCATGACATATGTATAATGGCTTCATGACAATCATGTTTATGACAGATTTATGACAAGTTTTGTTGTCTTGGCAATGTCAAGTCGACATGACAAATTCAATTCAATTCACCTTTATTTGTATAGCGCTTATACAATGTAAATTGTGTCAAAAGCAGCTTCACATTCAAGATTATAATAAATAAAACAGTGTCATAAACATGACAAAGACAAAAACAGGTTGTGATGTGTTTGTTTGTCAAGTTGTTATAACACACAATGTCATCTTTGCATTTAAAATTACATAACTGAGAGAATGACACTTAATAACAATTGTCATAAGCGCATGCATAAAATCTCATTCATGACGTCTTATGAACACCCCTTCAAGTAAAGTGTTACTGATTAGGATATGTGAGGATTGCAATATAAGGTGTCTTAAGTATTTTTTGGTTTGACTACTTTATACAGGCACCCATTGAGTATCTGGTTAAAAACATATTCACATACTTGTTTTTTCAGACTTCATAAAAGATCTTCTCAGCCCAAACCTGCTGTGGTCTCGGTAGAAATTAGCTCATCTCTTGAAGACACTACATCAACATCAACAGTAACAATTGCCTGTGCTGAAGCTCCAGCACCTGAAGCAGTGCCATTGACTGAACTAATCCCGGACCAGCTGCTACAACCAGAAGAAACAGAACCGCAAAGCTTTGAGATTTTCAGTTCTGAAATACCTGTAGAAGAACCAGCAATATCTGTTCTAGAACCAATTATATCTGTTCTGGAGCCTGTATTAGAACCAAAAATATCTGTTCTAGAACCAACTATATCTGTTCTAGAGCCTGTAATAGAACCAAAAATATCTGTTCTAGAACCACCTATATCTGTTCTAGAGCCTGTTCTAGAACCAACAATATCTGTTCTAGAACCAACAATCTCTGTTCTAGAACCAACTATTTCTGTTCTAGAGCCTGTAATAGAACCAGCCATACCTGTACTAGAATCACCAACACCGATATTGGAGTTGGAGGCCAATCCTTCTCCGTCAAGCCAGAGTATCCCTGATATACTCTTAACATCTCAACAGAGCATTTCTGAGGTGTGAAAATGCACTAAATCTGAAGTTGTTCTCGTTCCCATAAATGCATTTTTTTCACTATTTTCTTTCATGTGCTTTTCTTTCCAGAGTTTGAATGGCAGCAGTAGTTATGTTCAAAGCTTTGATGTAAGGCCCATGATGGCAGCTCCTGTTTTTACAAAGGTAATAAAACACCTAATGTCACAATGATAAACACAGGAGACCCAAATGCAAGTGAAACAAGATGATTTATTATAAAAGTCACAACTGGTATATCTCACCAGATATAGTGTAAGGCAAGGATGCTCACACCAGGATACGACACGCTAAACAGCGATGAAGGTTCATCCGTGAACCAAGGTCTTATAGTAGTCTCAGTGGGATATCTCACCAGATTACGAGGGAAGGGGAAGTTCGCGCTAAAGAGCCGCTCTCAAGGAAATCGTCGAGTATACCCACTGTAAAGTTCATTGGAGAAACAGACATGAGGTGACATCGCTCACATATAAAGTTGTCCTCAGGGCAGGCAGTAGTAACAACATAAAAGAGACGGAGACTTGCGTAAGGTCCAACAGAAACAGATTATGACGGTAAGCCTTTCCCCAGGCGAGTGAACAAACAACGAACCGATAATGCTAACTACAAAACACTGAACATATATAGCGCGCGGAACAGGCATCAGCTGTTGACTAATGACAAACACCTGTGCGTAGAAAGTAGTGACAAAACACGTCACCACCCAGCTGATGAATGTAAACACACATACACACACACACGGTGAAGAACCCAAACAAGACACACCCACTTCCCACACACACACACACCATGCACAGCCACACACACACACACATGCAAGAAAAACAGAAGGACCCACAAACGTGACAGTACCCATTCTCCTAGGAGCGTCTCACGGCGCTCCCAGAAGAGCCTACCTGGCGATTGTAATCATCGATAAGAGAGGGATCCAATATGTCCCCGGCAGGAACCCAACTTCTCTCCTCAGGACCGTAACCTTCTCAGTCCACCAAGTATTGGAATCCTCGTCCCTCCGTCTTGAGTCCAGAATGCGCTTAACCATATAAGTAGTCTCCCCATCTAGGAGACGCGGCGGGGGGGACCGGAGTATGCGGATTAATAGCCGTATGAAAAACTGGCTTAATTTTGGAAACATGGAAAACAGGATGAACCCTCCTGTACGCTGGAGGTAATTTAAGGCGGATTGCCACAGGACTAATGATTTTCGTGACAATGAAAGGGCCGATAAATTTGGGAGCAAGTTTTTTACAAACGGTGCGAAGAGGAATGTTTTTTACACTTTGTCATTGACAACGTAAACGGGAGGCTTAGACCGGTGGCGATCGGCTTTAGCCTTGGTGTGTTCGCCCACCTGGAGAAGGGTCTGTCTGGCCCTGTTCCAGGTGCGACGGCACCTCTGTACACAAAGGCGTGAGAGGAGGGGACCGCGACTTCAGATTCCAGACTGGGAAAAATAGGTGGCTGGTACCCTAAACTACACTGAAACAGAGTGAGGCCCGTGGCTGACACTGGTAATGAGTTATGTGCGTACTCGACCCATGTGAGCTTCTGGCTCCAGGAGGCGGGATTCTGAGACACCAAACATCGCAATAAAAACAGAAAGACCCACAAACGTGACACCTAATGTCTATATTCAGAAATATGCTTGAGTGCATAGATATTGTACATGAGAGCAATGAGCAATCCAGACTCATTACCCAGTCTACATTTCTGTGGACAGTGAAATACAGAAACGGAGGTACGTCTGCTCGCTGTTTTTGTTTTTGCAAATCCCACAGAGGCCGCTGTGATTGCTTTTTAAAGATCTCAAATTTTTTTGAGCTTCCTCTTCTCGTGTAAGTCCACCAGTGGGCGCAATATACACTTAAGCAGAGCGACTGACCCACCCTCCCCCTTCCCTAAACCCAACCGATAGTGTTTTCAAAGGCAATCTAGATTTCAGGCACGTGCACACATAGAGCTCAACCTGTGCAGTGTACATGCCCTTTTAAGTCTGGGATATAAAGTGCCCTTCCAAAATGAACTTAAGTGCCCCCAAACCCCACCCCCCGAGTTTGCGACCGCCATTACAACCCCCCCCACGATGTTCAGTCCGCGATCTCTCCCCCCTCCTCTTCAGTTCGCAATCTCCCCCCCCCCCCCGCCCACCCCCCCCCCCCCCCCCCCTCTTTAATCACATTTGCTAGTTGTGCCCTCATCTTCAAATATGCACATGCCCTTTTGAAAGCCTTTGCATGGGCCTGCGTTATTTTGGTTATTGGATCTGTTCTTCAAACCCCGTGGCCAGGGTCAACTCCGCTTCACTACCCAAGTCCATCAGCAAACACAACGAGCTACTACGCAAACTGGTAACACCAGAGGTAAACGGTCAGCAGTATTGTGAAAAGGAACATGAGCTGTTGGCGGCACCATACTGCTTCGTAGTTTTCATTTTACAGATGCGATGGAGCCAGACGTACCTCTGAGTACATAATTTGCACTCTCCCGAAACGTAGACAGGGATGTGTATCCACAATCAGTCTGTGTTGGCAATGAACTAGAAATTGGTAATTGACAATTTCCTGGAAACAAAACGAGCAAATAAAATAAGCTACAATCAACGTAAATCACACACTTTTAGTTTTTCCTGAACATATCATCACTAAATGATGATAGCACATCTAATGCTGGGTTTACACCAATACACAGACTTAAGTAGCATATTTGTGTGTCTAAATTACATAGTCAATGCACACATTAAAAGAGGTGAATTATCCTGTGAGTATCCTGTGACCTGAGTATAAGACCGTCAATAAGTTTCTGAATGGTCTCGACTGCTCAGCGTAACCTCTAAAAGTCTGCATAAACCCACACAGACTTGCTCACTGTTTTTCTCTCGCTCTCATACACACGCATGCAGGTAGTCACAAGCCACATGTTAATGCTGGGTCTAATAAAATATATACTGGACCGCTAAACACAAAAATCTAATATTTTCCAGAACAAAGTTAAGCACTGAATACAGTCTTGTGAAAAAGTTAGCACACCCAGTTAAACTCCAACTTTTCCATATCAGGGCTTACAAAATTATCAGAGGTATTATGTAAAATAAAGCCTCATATGAACACAACTTACAGCATTAACAGAAATAAATCAGGCACTCTTTATCAAATGCCTGAACTGATGATCAGCAGACGATGATCCCAAGCACAGCAGCAAATCTACAACAAAAGAGGTGAAGAACAAAACACACAAAAATCAATGTGTTCAATAGTCCAGTCAAAGTTCAGAGCTCATCCTGACTGAAATGCTGTTGTGAGAGAAATGATGTTTGCTTACGAGAAGATGCTGCATCTGAATTATTCAGTCAAGTTGTAAGACCGTACAGTATTTAGGCATTCATGGTGGGTTACAGGTTGTAAAACATGAAAAGAAGCATAAAAAAGTCCAATGCAAGCCTTGTCTAGAAGTTTAGATTTTAAGATTTGATGGTGACCCTGTTTGTCAATAAGCAACCACCCAACAAACCACTTGGTAACTGCATAGAAATGCCCTGTCAGCAATCCACAAAGACTTAGAGGAGTCTTGATGGTAGTTTTGTTTGACAAACATCATATTATCTTGGGAATTGATTCAAATCTAGTTTTTACATGCTTTCCAGTCCAGCATCACTAATCCAGCATTTTGTGTCTTGGTGCAGAACCTCCAGGATGTCCTGGCTCTGGAGAGTCAGTTGGTAGTTCTGGAGTGCAGAGTAAAGGGCATCCCGTCCCCCAAAGTGGATTGGTACAAGGAGGGAATGCTTATTGACGATTCTCCAGATTTCAGGATCCTTCAAAAGAGTATGTGCAGTTTTGTCGTTTAGAGCAAATACTTGGTTGAAGAAATCTTTGAAGGAGCCTTTACTTCTAAAACATTTAACTTGTTTGCTGATTGGAACTAACCACATATTTATTTATTTTTTCTCCTTTCAGAACCAAGATCCATGGCAGAGTCTGGTAGGTGGAATTGATTAAGTTTTGCCAAGGTAATTATTTCCTGATGCTAACCTCTTAACAGTGTACCATTTCCCTGTTTGGTGTGGACTTCAGAGGAGATATGCACTTTGGTTATTGCCGAAGTCTTTCCAGAAGATTCTGGTACATTTACCTGCACTGCCAGCAATAAATATGGGACAATTTCCAGTACAGCAAAACTGAGTGTAAAAGGTACTTTTCTTTAATTGTGTTTTGCATTGATTATTGTGCAGTTCTTGCAATGCAAAATGTTTAAAGTTAACACTGCTTAAAGTGTTTATGTTGATTATGAAATAGAATCTGCTCTGGTCTTAATCTGAACAATGTTTTTTTTTTTTGCTTGCGTTAATAGGACACAATAATAACACCACCAATGTCAAGAAAACAAGTATGTTACCAGTGGAGTCCTCCCTCCCAAAAGTTCCAACAACAGATCTAATATCAACAACATTGACGCGCAAGCCAGATCTTCCTTTGGTAAACAAAAAACTTCACTCCAGTATGATTTGTCTTGACCCTTTGAACTCTGGATTTAAGCAGTCGTATCCTCTTGATGGTGGAACATTTTGTTCAGACTCCCTAAATACTAGTACGCTTCGCCATGATCTCACCACTAGTCTACCTAGTCTAAACCCTCTCAGCATTGGGAAATATAGCTCAGACACTCTTAGGAGTAGATTACCTCAAACGGATGCACTCGGCTTCAGTGCTTTTTCACCTAACTCAGACTTAACCCATAAGCCCCTCAGCTCTACCACTACACACTTCGATTCAGGAGGGTCTGGTTTTAATCCTTCTACAGATGTGACCCAAAGTCCACCCAATGGATCAGCCTCCAGTATCACGCTGAGCTCTGATACCTGGGTTGATCCATCACCAAATGCTTCAAAATCTATCCTGAGCCCTTGTATTACTAGTCCCCCACTGTTAAACTCCAATAACCACCAAGAGCGACCACCTATTAAACCCCTACCGGATCCCCCCACTTCTTGCCTCAAGACACGACCCGAGGGTGTGCTAGGAAATCACAATGAATCCCGCTCTAGTTCTCGAGTGGGTCTCCGCGTAACATTTAAACTTCCAGAGGATGAAGAAGAGGAAGAGAAAGGCTTGTCATCCAGAGGACCACCACCAGTGTTGGCTAAGCCTAAATTGTAAGTACCATCTTCAGAGTGTTGTAATGGTCTCTATAAATGGGGTGTGTTTCTAAGGCTGCCGAAAAGCTTCAATTTCATGAGGTTCGTTAAACAGCAAACAGTGTAATGTAATCAGAATCTAGTCAGTTAAATAAACCTATACATTCATTCTGTTGTTCAAGTGTAACACGATGAAAAATGCATTTAAATGTATGTGCCATGAGGAGCAGCAGCTAAGTACTAAAAACCCATGGAAAATGTTGTGGTAAAGTAAATGTACATAATTTAAAGTTGTGGCATGGCCACAAAATCCGTTTTAATGCAATGTTTTTTGCCTGGTGTGAGACCCACATTATATTATATCTCAATCTGAAAGTTTAAATTATTGAATTTGAACACGTAATATCTTGAATGCAGTTTATAATGACTCAAAGGTTCACTGGAAGTACCCAGAGTGACGTTATCAAACATTTTTTTCCCCATGCATGGAGTGCATTTAAGGACCTTCTGAACTAAATTCAACATGTTTGTTTTCCTTTTTTTGTCTTATCTTAGAGACCCATCACAGCTTCAGATCCTCCACAATCAGGTGCTGTTGGAACAGCGGCAAGACAACGTCTCCCCAAGCCAAGAATCACAACATTTAGACGAGACTAGTTGTAAGCCCCTTCCTATTACACCAACTCAGCCCTCTGTAAATCCATTTCCATCAGCATTTCGACCAACTCCTAATGTAATGGACTCTGGTCCATTTCCACAGTTGATCCCTGCATCTATCCCTCCACCTGCTCCCATATTAAAAGCCACACCTGTATCCCAATTGAGTATCTCATTACCTAATTCCATGCCCTTGCCCCAACTTCTTCCATCGACAACTTTAAACAACCTCCCTCCATCACCTCAACAAAATATGGTTCCTCCTACTTTTATAAACACTGATGCACCCATTATAGTTCCTTCTGCTTCAATACCCCAATCAATTGCTGTGCCTATCTCACCCATTGTGGCTCCAATGCCAAATGTGATACCAACAACCCCAATAACTCAACCTGCAGGAGCTCCCAACATCCCTCAATCAAATGTAGGACCTTCTACTCATTTTCCTCAACTTATCATGGTACCATCCACCCAGCCAAACCTCAACCACTTGGCCAATGTGCCACCCATAACCCCTCATATATCACAAATAAACATGAATCCAAACTTGCAGATGAGTGTTCCCAAAATGCAGGCATTGACAACACCTGATGTAGCATTGGTAAACAACACTTCACCAAAGTTAAACAGCACCTCAGTCACATATCCCAGCATGACTCCACATTCTCCAAGTGTGGTTTATCCATCTTTGAGTAACATAACCTCACCACCAATGGGTAGAAACAGACCTACACCCAGTCCAATGTCTCCACCTCCATTGATAGACACTCAACTTCCACTTCCGGGAAATATCCCAATCTCCACCCAGAGCTTCAGCTACACCAGGCCAAAGGAGTTTATCGCAGCCCAATCACTTTCTCCAATCAGGGCTCCTTCTCCAACCGAGTCTCCTGTTCCAATGCTCCATGAATTAGCCGCACAAATATTCCCAAAATCGTCCCGAGAGCTCACATCACCCATCAACCAGTTACCGCCATTCCCTAGAAAGTTTCCAACAAGAGTTCTGGAGTGTCCAAGCAGCCCACCATATGTTTCCTCACCACCTCTAAACCCTCCTGGATTGGTGAATTCAGTGTTTTCTTTTAGAACTCAATCACCACCTCAAGCTTCTTCACCAACATCCAGCAGTTCCTCTCCAAGCCCCATCCAAAATCCAGTGGCTTTCCTGAGTTCTGTTCTTCCCTCATTGCCAACATCTCCTCCAACCAATGCCATGGGGCTGCCTATGAGAGCACCACCTGGGTAAGCAAACAGAGCATTTGATTATAATATTATAGTGTGGTTTTAAGCCCACCCTTGCTCTTAACAAGATCATAAATTGTATGTTTTTATGATTACTTACTCATGTTGTTGTAAACTCAGATCTGGGTCTTCTTTCTTGGATTTTTGTTCGGTGTTCTGGCTCATTGTTTCAGTATAGTGAAATCAAGTTGAGTAAGGCTAGGCTGATCAATTGCTTTGCATATTGACAAATGATTCTGCATTGATTCTAAGAATGCATTGCACTCTTTTAAATTAATAATAATTAATAATAATTAATAATAATTTTGAGCCTAGTTTTTTCCAACAGACTGCACTGTATGCTTTACAAATTCTTTCTTTGTGAGCATTTGAGTGTATGTTTAAAAAAACTGGCCTTGAGCGACATCTGTAATTAAAAACATTCCTTTTAAAAAACTGGCTTAGAGTGCAGTCTGTGGTGTAAACGGACCTAGAGCGATATCTGCTTTAAAAAATTAAAAGGAGTGCCATCTGCTGTTAAACTTAACCTAGAGCACCATCTTAAATACAATCTGCTGTTAAACGCTAACCTAAAGCGCTGTCTGCTGTTAAAAATTTGCCAAGAGCGCCATATACCTTTAAAAACTAAAACAGAATGCCATCTGCTGTTTAAAAATAGCCTAGAGCACTCTGTGGTGTAAACTGACCTAGAGCGCCATCTGCTGTTAAAAAATTTTCAAATACGCCATCTGCTTTTAAAAGGTAACCTAGAGTGCCATCTGCTGTTAAAAGCTAACCTAGACCGTCATCTGCTGTTAAAAGTAACCTAGAGTGCCATCTGCTGTTAAAAGCTAACCTAGACCGCCATCTGCTGTTAAAAGTAACCTAGAGTGCCATCTGCTGTTAAAAGGAACCTAGAGTGCCATCTGCTGTTAAAAGCTAACCTAGAGCACCATCTGCTGCTAAAAGTTAACCTTGAAGCGCCATCTGCTGTTAAAAGTTAATCTAGAGTGCCACCTGCTGTTAAAAGTTAACATAGAGCGCCATCTCCTGTAAAATCTAACCTAGAGCGCCATCTGCTGTTAAAAGCTAACCCAGAGCGCCATCTGCTGTTAAAAGTAACCTAGAGCGCCATCTGCTATTAAAAGCTAACCTAGAGCACCATCTGCTGTTAAAAGTAACCTAGAGCACGATCTGCTGTTAAAAGCTAACCCAGAGCACCATCTGCAGCTAAAAGTTAACCTAGAGCGCCGTCTGCTGTTAAACGCTAACCTAGAGCACCATCTGCTGTTAAAAGCTAACCTAGAGAGCCATGTGCTGTTATAAGTTAACCTAGAGCTACATCTGCTCTTAAAAGCTAACCTAGAGAGACATGTGCTGTTAAAAGCTAACCCAGAGCGCATAGTCCTGTTAAAAGCTAACCTAGAGTGCCATGTATTGCTACAAATTTGCCACGAGCGCCTTCTACTTTTAAAAATGAACATAGAGTGCCACCTGCTGTTAAAAGTTAACCTAGAGTGCCATCTCCAGTTAAAAGCTAACCTAGAGCGACATCTATTAAAAGCTAACCTAGAGAGCCATCTGCTGTTAAAAGCTAACCTAGAGCGCCATCTACTGTTAAAAGGTAACCTAGAGTGCCATCTGCTGTTAAAAATTTGCCACGAGCGCCATCTACTTTTAAAAAT
>CAIGQZ010001236.1:9206816-9231402 GCA_903798205.1 Danio tinwini | reverse complement strand
AAACAGTTAAACAGAGCATCTGCAGCACGAGAATGAGCCTCCTCATTCTTCACTTTCCGTGGATAAGGAAACGTGTTGTACGCACAGACATCCATTAGCCTACATCATTTCGTTTGTTAAGCGCAAAGATTTGTTTCAAGACTATTTCTAAATTCAGTTCTAATTTCCAGCAAACGAATAAATGAACAGTAATAACGAAGTGTGGTCAAACAACTGAGTTATAAACAAATGCACACTATTGTTCTTTTCTTTTCATTCTTTTATAACCTGTTTTAACACATTTTTATCTGTTTTTAATCATTCTTATTATTTGCTTTTTTATTTTCTTATACTTATAATTTTATTCTTGTTTATGTAAAGCACTTTGAATTGCCACTGTGTATGAAATGTGCTATATAAATAAACTTGCCTTGCCTTACACATGCTATGCCCCATATGGTCTAAAACCTGACAGGTGGGAAAATTAAAGCGTGTTTTTAATAAAACAAATATAAATATGCATTCAATAAATAATACTACTACTAATAATAACATAGAAAAGCAAATTGCCATGAATAAACTGAAAAAGCCCCCCCGAGATGAAGGCATGAAGGCAGTGGTTTTTATATTTATGTAGAAAATAATCATTTTAATATTTAATAATCATATGTAATATTTTAATCCTTTAATTCTTTTTCATTTGTAAAAATATTTGTGTATTGCTCTACATCCTGTGTGTATTAAGCAATGTTTAAGCGAGGTGCACAACTAACGCGCTCTGCGCTGGACTGCACTGAACTGCTCTCATCTGGTCTATTGTGCAGTCTATTTTAGTTTCTCAAAATAGCAACTCGCTAGCGTTAACACACCTCCTTTTTTAGACCAGAACACCTATGGGCGCACATATGAGCGCAAATGCATTTGCTATTTAAACAGTGCTGTAAAAAATGTCAAAACGACACTTGCATCGAGCTGAAACTAGCAAACAACAATTGCGTCGTGCTTTGTGCCGCATTGCGATGGGTGTATGATAGGGCCCAGTATCTTGTTTTACAATATAATATGCCCAAATTAAGCGAGTTTATCCTTTAAACAAGCAAAATAATCTTGTTTTTAATTTTTTTATAAGATTATTTTGCTTACTCCATTGGCAGATTATTTAGCTCGTTTTAACTAAGAGCTCACTTAATTTTAGCATATTATTTCTTAAAACAAGACAATATGTTTAGATTATTTGACAATAATAAGACAATATGTTTAGGAATTTTTAGATGTTTGGACTAGAAAGAAAGTTTTTTTGCAGTGTACTGAGCTATTATTTATTTTTGATGCATGAAAACAGAAACTGCATTCATGATCAATTAATGTAATTTAATTAATTGTGATTGTGTGTTTTATAGGAGTACAAGGTGTCGAGTTTTGAGCAAAGGCTGATGAGTGAGATTGAGTTCCGTTTGGAGAGAACTCCAGTGGAGGAGTCGGATGATGAAGTTCAGCATGATGAAATTCCCACCGGAAAATGCATCGCACCCATTTTTGACAAGAAACTCAAGCACTTCAGAGCTGTGGAAGGGATTCCCGTCACATTCACATGTAAAGTTGTGGGAATTCCTATTCCTAAGGTGAGTTTTTAAAGTGCACATGAAATCAAAACTAACCATACTGATTTAGTCAGCTCACATTGCTAGTTTTGTGCTGAACAATTCATCTGTGCATGTCATTAAGAAAAATAAAATAGTTTGTGCTTGGGATCTTTAATTGAAATCTAAAAATGCTCTTCCTGTTTGAGTTCAGTTAAATTCTCAGATTAGGTCTGTCTGAGGTAGTGGGCGTGGCTAACATACTAAACCACGCCCCTCTAGTTGTCAGTTTTTACATCAAATACAAATGGTGAGCAGGAGGAGTCTGTTAGGTTGTAACAACTCTCCCCAAACCATTTTCCCCAACTTTCTGAATGACACGCCTACTTTACTACATCCAATCAGCTCGCAGTATAAAATACAAGCCACGCCCACTGTTTTCTCATTTAGTATTTCGTTTCTCTAGGAACTGTGTCACATTACAAAACAAAAACAGTTGCAGCTTCCGATTTATGCAGACTTTAACAGGAGGTGGTTATTATAATATTAGATGCATCAAATGTCTAACACATATTTATTTAAGTTCATGTTGTTGCTGCAGATTAAATAAAACATGGAAAACGTAATTTAAATATCTTACAGTTGGCTAGATATCAATTAATAATATATAATATAATTATTTAAATAATATAGTTTCTTATAACTAATTTCATTTATTTTGCCACAATGACATACATAATATTTAATTTATTTTGCAAGATACTAGTATTCAGCGGTTATGCCCTCGAGGTGAAACAAGGAAAAAAGGAGGGGGAAGCCAAAATCACGTTTTCAAAATTTATTTTAAGACTACTGTGATCAAACATCAAGCAAAATGCCACGGCTATTCGCACGACGTCCAAGCCTTAGCCTCGGAAAGTCCATCCACACAACAGAAGCTGGACGCTGATAAAAGTGCACACACTTAAACTCAGCTGTTCTCCATCCACCTGATTATACCCGGCACTGCTGCAGCGCATCTGTAGGGGGAGCAAAACAGACAGACAGACACAGCAAACAAGCTGCAGCGCAGCAGGCGTCACGCCCTCCCCCCTTAGACAGGAAACAACGTTTCCGTTATACAATTAAACACGTGCATTTCAAAATAATAAAACCAATAAATATCAAGTGAATACAAACCCATAATTACACGGGTGCCCTAGACAGTGTGTCGGCCACTATGTTTTCAGAACCCTTTACGCGCCGAATATCCAAGTGGAAAGGTTGTAGAAACAAGCACCAGCGCATAAGCCGTTGGTTAGGATTTTTAAGCGAGTGCAAGAATGTAAGTGGGTTGTGATCACTATAAATTGTTAAAGGTGAACTATATCCTCCCACATACACCTCAAAGTGTTGGAGTGCCCAGAGCGCTTCTTTTTCGATGGTGGAATAATTCCGTTGGTAACTATTGAATTTTCGTGAGAAAAAACAAACAGGGCGCTCAATTCCTGCATCATCCTCCTGGACTAACACTGCCCCCGCTCCCTTTACTGGCATCAACCATAATCTTAAATGGTTTTCCTAGCAGAGGAGCCATCAGGACTTGTGCCGACGTAAGCAGCGCTTTCACTGCCTCAAACGCAGCCTGGCATGACTCGGACCAAACAAATAAAACTTTGGACTTAAGCAGATCAGTTAAAGGGGCAACCACTGTGGAAAAATTTCTACAAGAACAGCGATAAAAACCTACCAAACCCAAAAAGCGCATTAATTCCTTTTGAGTGGCAGGCACTGGATATTCATTTATCGGCCCCACCTTCACCCTCACCGGACGCATCTGTCCTTGTCCCACCACCTTGCCCAGGTACGTCACGATCGCCCCTGCAAACTCGCATTTAGCCAAATTGATGGTAAGGTTGGCCTGTGCGAGGCGATCCAGAAGAGAGCGCAAACGACAAAGATGCTCTGGCCGACTGTCACTTACCACAATAGTATCATCCAAATAAACGGTTACACCCTCTAATCCCGCGACTACTTTATTCATCAACCTTTGAAACCTTGCAGATGCATTTCGCAGGCCGAAGCTCATCACCCGGTAAGAGAATAGCCCGTCAGGTGTTATAAACAATGATAATTCACGCGCACGCTCACTTAACGGTACCTGCAAATAGCCCTTAAGTAAATCTAATTTAGTCACGAATTTTGCAGCACCAACCTGATAGATACAGTAGAGGAAAGGAGTCTGGTGTTGTAACTGAATTAAATTTTCTATAGTACAAAAACAGAAACTATCATCGGACTTTCGAACTAAAAGACTCGGAGATGACCAGCTAGAGGAAGAGGGTTCAGCCAATTTATTATCAGGAAAATACTGGACTTCTGCCCTCAATGCATCACGTTTATTTACAGGAATAGACATGGATTTCCCCACGTCTATATCATGAGTCAAAACACTCGTTTGTGTCGGTACATCGGAGAATAACTGTGGAAACTCAGATAACAATTTAATTAATTCTTGTTGTTGGGTGGATGTCTAGATGTTTAAGATCAAACGCCCTCGAGGCGAAACAAGGAAAAATGGAGGGGGAAACCAAAATCACGTTTTTAAAATTTATTTTAAGACTACTGTGATCAAACATCAAGCAAAATGCCACGGCTATTCGCACGACGCTGGTCTCCGTCCAAGCCTTAGCCTCGGAAAATCCATCCACACAAACAGAAGCCGGACGCTGATAAAAGAGCGCACACTTAAACTCAGCTGTTCTCCATCCACCTGATTATACCCGGCACTGCTGCAGCGCATCTGTAGAGGGAGCAAAACAGACAGACAGACAGACAGACACAGCAAACAAGCCGCAGCGCAGCAGGCGTCACATCAGCTTAATACACTAGTATGTACGATGACCCTAAGTGTCAAGAAAAGCTCCTTTGAATAAAATGCTTTATTATTATTAGTAGTAGTAGTATTCAGCCGTTTTTATTCCAGCCAAACTAAAACAAATAAGACTTTCACCAGAGGAAAAATATAATAGGAAATACTGTAAAAAAAAGTTCTTGCTCTGTTAAACATCATTTGGGAAACATTTGAAATAGATTAAAAATTCACAGCAACTACTGTATTAGTATATAAGTATCTCCAAACCTGTTAATGGACTTTTATTTTGTACATTTCTTCCAGGTCTACTGGTTTAAGGATGGAAAGCAGATTTTGAAGAAGAACGAGCACTACAGGAAAATCAGAGAGGGTGATGGGACCTGCTGTTTGCACATAGACACCGTCACAAATGATGATGACGGAAATTACACAGTCATGGCAGCAAATCCACAGGTAAAAACAAGCAGGAGTCTTTAAAAAATGATATTTTCCACTGGCTATTAGAAAAAACACCTTAGGGGTTTGCCCTGTATATGTCTGAAATTTCATTCATAAATGTCTAAAAAAGGTCTTAAAAAGTCTTAAATTTGACCAGCAGAAAGCCTGTTTTTACATCCACAGGGTAGAATAAGCTGCTCTGGCCATCTGATTGTCCAGACGGGACCCGTGCGAAACCGTCCTGTAGTTCACTCTCAGAGGTGAGTTTTGCTCAGTTTTAAAGGGGTAGTTCACCCAAAAATCTAAATGTACACATTATCTACTCTCCCTCAAGTGCTTTTAATGAGTTTCTTTCTTCTGTTGAACATGAAGGAAGATATTTGATTTATTTATATTCATTTATTCATTCATTTTGCTAAACTTTAATAACTAATGGACGGCTGCTTCTCACTCAGGGCTGTTCAGGCTAATGAGGGAGAGATGATCACTAGTAGGTGGGGCTTTCCCCCATTTGATGACACGTTTAAGGGGGAGAATGTCAATGAAAGTGTTTCGGCAGACTGCTTTTATCAAGCCTGATTATAACAAATAGAATTAATTCATTTTTACCATTAGAGACTGGATATATTCACACACTGCTGCCACACAACTGGGTATAAACCCCTTATAAAAGTGATTTTTGCATAATAGGTGCCTATTAAGTCTTATACACTGATGTAATATTTCTGCTGTAACACATGTTTTTTTTTTCAGGGTGCGAGCGCGTGTACAGGAAGTGGAGGGCGAGCCAACTCAAGAGCGATTCTTCCGCCCACACTTCCTGCAGGCTCCGGGAGACATGTTGGCTCATGAGGGACGCCTCTGTAGGCTGGACTGCAAGGTACTACAAGATCTAAATCAAAACATACACTCGCCGACCACTTTATTAGGTACACCTGTCCAACTGCTCGTTAATGCAAATTTCTAACAGCCAATCCCATGGCAACAACTCAATGCATTTAGGCATGTAGACATGGTCAAGACGATCTGCTGCAGTTCAGAGCGAGCATCAGAATGGGGAAGAAAGGGGATTTAAGTGACTTTGAACGTGGCATGGTTGTTGGTGCCAGACGGGCTGCTCTGAGTATTTCAGAAACTGCTGATCTACTGGGATTTTCATGCACAACCATCTCTAGGGTTTACAGAGAATGGTCTGAAAAAGAGGAAATATCCAGTGAGCGGCAGTTCTGCGGGCGCAAATGCCTTGTTGATGCCAGAGGTCAGAGGAGAATGGCCAGACTGGTTCCAGCTAATAGAAAGGCAACAGTAACTCAAATAAGCACTCGTTACAACCGAGGTCTGCAGAAGAGCATCTCTGAACACACAACACGTCCAACCTTGAGGCAGATGGGCTACAGCAGCAGAAGACCACACCGGGTGCCACTCCTGTCAGCTAAGAACAGGAAACTGAAGCTACAATTCACACAGGCTCACCAAAACTGGACAATAGAAGATTGGAGAAACGTTGCCTGGTCTGATGAGTCTCCATTTCTGCTTACACATTCGGATGGTCGGGTCAGAATTTGGCATCAACAACATGAAAGCATGGATCCATTTTGCCTTGTATCAACGGTTCAGGCTGCTGTTGGTGGTGTAATGGTGTGGGGGATATTTTCTTGGCACACTTTGGGTCCATTAGTACCATTTGAGCATTGTGTCAACGCCACAGCCTACCTGAGTATTGTTGCTGACCATGTCCATTTCTTTATGACCACAGTGTCTCCATCTTCTGATGGCTACTTTCAGCAGGATAACGCACCATGTAATAAAGTGCCAATCATCTCAGATTGGGTTCTTGAACATGACAATGATTTCACTGTAAATTGAATGGCCTCAACAGTCACCAGATCATAATCCAATAGAGCACCTTTGGTATGTGGTGGATTAACACTATGGATGTGCAGCCAACAAATCTGCAGCAACTGCGTGATGATATCATGTCAACATGGAGCAAATTCTCTAAGGAATATTTCCAGCACCTTCTTGAATCTTTGACACAAAGGATTAAGGCAGTTCTGAAGGGAAAAGGGGGTCCAACTCGGTGCTAGTAAGCAGGGATGGGCAGTATTTATGATAAATGTATTTCAAATACGTATTTTAAATACAAAATAGTTTTGTAATTTGTATTTGATTGAGTTTATGAAAGTGGGTGAATATTTTGTATCGAAATACGTTAGCGTCTTGTATTTTAAAAATACTTTGTAAGAAGTCCACATGATGACATCATAAATATGCGGCATCTTATTGGAGCTTTCTCAGTTATTAGCCTAGGCTTGAGATCAGAACAGAAGATTGATTAATATTGAAGAAATGCTTGGAGAATGGATGGAAATTATGCAACACACATAACACCTAAAGATGGTGTACTAGTGTTCACTAAGGGGTTAAACTGAGACTCTGCAGTTAAAGAAGAACTCTTGGAAGAATGAGCATAAAGAACTGCAGAAAGATTAGTAGTTTCAACTGGATTGCTGATGTAGATGCCAAGAAGATAAGACAAACAACGTTAAAATAAGTCCTACAAGGGGCGATACCTACAATACTTCATTGGCTGTTTCAAATGCCAGTTAATCTGCAGGTGCACTGTAGTTAATGAAGAGGAAAGATGTCTGCCTATGAAGAGTTTATTTGCAAAAACTGATGCATTTTTAGAGATATTATGTTTTATGTTGTGCATTGAAGAGTACAATTGCAAAAAGAACATGATTTGTGGAAAAGACTAAAACTGCAGAATTTAGTAGTCATTTATAAATCATTAGGTTTTGAAGATTTTAATTGCAAATAACACTAAGTCAAACTCAAAGTCAGCTTTATTGTCAATTCAACCACATGTACAGGACATACAGAGAATCGAAATTTACTTACTCTCAGAGCCTAGGTGCCTAACATTTAATATTAAAACAAAAAGTAGAGTTTTAGAAAGAATTTACAATAAATACAATTATATAAAATGCAATCTAAAAAAATATACAAAAAATGTAATCTAAAAATATACGTAAAAAATAAAAATTTGTAAGCAATACAATTAAGGCTGATTTATACTTCTGCGTCATGCGTATGCTACGGCGCAGCCTACGCGTGGACACATAGCCCCTCGCCGTGGCCGTCAGCAATGTTGAAGCGCACCTCTCAAAAAATGTAACGAGTACGCGTAGCGCAAGCTCTGTGATTGGTCGGCTTGGTAGCGCTGATGAGTGTGGGCTAGGTGAGAGCCGCGCGCCTGATGCAGCGAGTGTTTACAAGTGTGGAGTCCTGTGGAGGAGCTCTGGATGGAGACTGTTGTTTTGTGTTTACCTCATGATTAAAGTTGTTGCACGTCCGCCGGTTCCCGCCTCAAAATGAGCGAATTTGAGCCACTTGTACGTTAAGAAAGTGTTAAAAAAAAAAACATCAGCGAAGAAACTCGACACAGAGAAACATAAACACCTACTGCCAGCTAGTGTTTCGAAAGTGTATTGCAGAAAAACAAAAAACAGCACGCAGAAGTATAAATGCATGGCTACACGCTAGGCTTGCGCCGTGGGTCACGCCGATCACTTGACGCAGAAGTGTAAATCAGGCTTTACAATTAAGGGCATATGGCAATAAGTGCAAACCAGAGTTGTGCAGATGTAAAACAGTGTATAGTGCAAAAAGGCTTGTAAACATGATAGTTATGATAAAGTGACAGTATCATAGTGTATAGGGAGGTAGTACGATGAATAAATTTTTTTATTTTTTTTATTTAATATTTTAAAAAAATTAAATGGTGTCAAATTTACTTGCCACCAAATGGACGGAATCTGAAGAGATATAGTATTTTCTAACTCATTATCTGCATTACTTGATTTTCACAGCGATTAAACATCTTCAAGACACGACTTTCTGTATGAAATTCATACAAAGGTTTATGAATACCTACTTATATACAGGAGTAGAGATGAAGGAGTTGGCAGAGAAGCTGACTTAAGCTTGCTCAAACATTGTTTGCTTCACAAAGTCAGTTTAATGCCGAGTTCAGACTGCATGATTTTTAAAGTAGTTGTGTCACGGATGTTTTCGCACTGCATGACTATCTGGGCTAGTGTTCTGTCGGTGCTGTGTTTACACTGTAGGATGAAGCGGTGATAGGAGAGTTCACATTGCATGACTTTAAAATAGGAACAATCATAGACAACTTTGTCCAAACTACGTCTCACAACCAAACTATTGTGAGAAATTACATGGAAACAACGCGAGGTCACGTAATGTGTATCACGTAATATATCTTTTGTTATTAACTACATAATGGAAACAGAAGGCTTTAGCTTTAGAAACTTGTGTTGCTCATCTGGCTTTTGAAGAGAATTAACAATCTCTCCTCAACTTTTTTTTACTTTTCGACCTGGTTGTGATATTGATCAGACGACACGTCAAACAGACACAGTGCTCCTGCCAATTTTACACTAGTTTTTCCTCCATTTTCTGGGTCCAAATCAACTGAAAATGAGCGCTTTTAGCTTCTCCCCCAGCCTCCTGCTGGCCTGCAGGTAACCACGCTAGTGAATGCTGCTCTCTCATTGGCTGTAGGTGATCGCGGATGTTATTTTCAGTCAGAACACATTCACACGGCATGATTTGAATCGCCGACAGCTCCAGATATTTAACATGCCAAATATATCACGGGCATCGGCGACTCATCTGCGATTCTATCATAACGCCTCCTTGATAGTTCACACTGTGTGATTGTCACTCGCATGCACTCGCATCGATTTGCCGGTAATTTCAGGCATTTGTCGGCGATTTCTCAAAACCTGTCGGCGAGTCAAAATCAGGGCTAAAAATCATGCAGTCTGAACTTGGCATAATGGTGAAAAGACTGCAAAGAAATGCCAGGCTTAATTGTAAAAGTGTTTTGCAGTATTTTCAAAATACAAAATATAGTATTTTATTTTAATACATGTTGTGGCTGCTGTATTTGATACAGTACATGTAAAATTGAGGTATTTGGTGTTTTATTTAAAAAAACATTTCAATGTTTTTTGCCCATCTCTGCTAGTGAGGTGTACCTAATAAAGTGGCCGGTGAGTGTATATGATCTAGTGTTGTGCAATTATTAATCACAATTAATCGCATCCAAAATAAAAGTTTGTATTTGCGTATGTGTGTTTTGCATATTAGTGTGTATATTTATTTAAAAATGCATAAATATAGTTGAAGTCAATATTATTCGCCCTGTGATTATTTTTATTTTTTTATTTTTTATTATTATTTCCCAAATGATGTTTAACAGATTCAGGAATTTTTCACAGTATTTCCTATAACATTTTGTCTTCTGGAGAAAGTCTTATTTGTTTTATTTTAAGGTCAATATTATTAGCCCCCTTAAGTATCTACCTAAATATTTGTTTTGGATTGTCTTCAGAACAAACCACTGTTATACAATGACTTGCCTGATTACCTTCATTTAACCTAATTAACCTAGTTAAGCTGAATACTAGTGTCTTGAAGAATATCTGGTCTAATATTATGACAAAGATAAAAAAAAATATGTGGTTAGAAATGAGTTATTAAAACTATTATGATTAGAAATGTGTTGCACAAAATCTTCTCTCCGATAAACAGAAATTGCAGAATAAATATACAGGAGGGCTAATAATTCTGACTTGAGCTTTATATAACCCATTGGATTATGGAAAGTGTGACGAAGTTGCAGTGAAATGTTGTGTATGTTCAGGTGAGTGGACTGCCTCATCCAGAGATCATGTGGCTTCTGAACGGGAAGCCTATTTATCCTGACGTAACTCACCGGATGCTAGTGCGAGAAAATGGGATCCATTCTTTGGTCATTGACCCTCTGACGCAAGCGGATGACGGGACGTACACATGCATCGCCTCTAATAAAGCCGGACAGAGCTCATTCTGCCTCCAGCTCAAAGTCGTGGGTGAGAATCTTACTTAACATTTCTAAATCAGGTGGATCATTATGAACCCTTTTCACAAGACAGTGAAGATAAAGTACACATGAAATCAAAACTAACCATATGGATTTTGTTAGCTCACATTGCTAGTTTTGTGGTGAACAATTAATCTGTGCATGTCATTAGGACATATAATTGTTTGCTTTTGTAATCTCTTATTGAAATCTGGAAATGCACTTCCTGTTTGTTGCGCAATGCGCCTTAACACACGTCCTTTTTAGACCAGAACACCTATGGGCGCACATATGAGTGCAAATGCATTTGCTATTTAAACAGCATGGTGCAAAACGTCAAAACGACACGTGTCAAGCTGCAACTAGGAAACAAAATTTGCGTCGCACTTTGCGCCCCATTGCGCCGGGTGTTTGATAGGGCCCTAGGTCTGTCTGAGGTATTGGGCGGGGCTAACATACCTAACCACACCCCTCCAGCTGTCAGTTTTAACATCAAACAGAAATGGTGAGCAGGAGGAGTCTGTTAGGTTGTAATAACTCTCCCCAAACCCTTTTCCCCCATCTTTCTGAATGACTAGCCTACTTTACTGCATCCAATCAGCTCACAGTAGAAAAACAAGCCACGCCCATTGCTTTCTCATTAAATATTTGGTGTCTCTAGGAACTGCGTCACATTACAAAACAAAAAATGGTCACAGCTTCCAGTTCATGCAGACTTTAAGGCTGAGTTCACACTGTGTTAGTTTCATTATCGTTGTATCGTCGTTGTTTTCACACTGTTCAATTGCTGTTGTGTTTATTCTGCACAATGAATAATTTTTTTGCTAAAAATGACTTGCGAGTTACGATTGTGGAATCTTTTAATTTTATTTCTTTGACATTTTATTAGCATATTATCATATTTTATTCAACCTTTTCTGTTTAAAAAAAAGCATGTTTTTTTACTTGTTGGGATGGGCTTAATCAGAAGTATGGAAAGAAATGCAATGAGTAGTCTGTGCTATAAGTGGTGTCCAAAAGTCAACCATCTAAATCGGAATATAATCTAAGAATGAGTAGAATGAAGAATTTGTTGAATGTAGTCAAGTTTGAAGCAAGAGATTGCCATGACATATTATAACGTATGCAGGTGCTGTAGTGCTGTCCCAATTCTTAGGAGTAAATTTTGAAGCCCTTCCCCTTCAAGAACCAAGGGGAAGGGGTACAAATATAGAATTGGGATTGGGCCTTAAAGTCTTCAGGAACTGGAAATTGTGACCCTTTTTTTCATATTGTGACGCAGTTCCTTGAGAAATTGAATATTAAATGAGACAGCAGTGGGCGTGGCTTGTTTTTTCTACTGCGAGCTGATTGGATGTAGTAAAGTAGGCGTGTCATTCAGAAAGATGGGGGAAAAGGGTTTGGGGAGAGTTGTTACAACCAAAAAGACTCCTCCTGCTCACCATTTCTGTTTGTTGGCAAAACTGACGGCTGGAGGGGTGTGGTTAAGTATGTTAGCCCTGTGCAATACCTCAGACAGACCTAAGCCCTATCAAACACCCGGCACAGTGCGGCGCAAAGTGCGATGCAAATTTTGTTTGCTAGTTGCAGCTTGACACGTGTCGTTTGGACGTTTTGCACCACGCTGCACTCATATATGCGTCCATAGGTGTTCTGGTGTAAAAATGACGTGTGTTAAGGTGCATTGCTGGCGCATTGCTGTTTTGGGGAACTAAAATAGACTGCACAATAGACCAGCTGAGAGCAGGTCTAAAGTCCAGCGCAGAGCACGTTAGTTGTGCGCCTCGCTTAAACATTGCTTAATACTAGTGGTGTAACGGATCACAAATCTGCAGTTCGGATCACACTACGTTTTTTTTGTCACGGATCGGAACATTTTTCGGATCAGCAAAAAAGTGCGGAGGCAAATGTAATTTGCTTTCCATTTATATAAAATTATTACTGCAAAAAAACATTGCTTTAAACAAACTAAACGTAGAACCTGTAATGATAATAAAAATAACAACCAAGAAAGAACCAGCTGAAGAAAGAAAAGTATTAAATATGAAATATGATCTTTACTGTTGCTGATAATGCTGAATATAGAAATCTAACATCTTGTACAACAGATCATATTTATCCTCAATTAATGATTCAACAATTCACACATTAAACTTTGTTTTATTATACTGTAGGTGTATTATTTCTGAAAACCTATTCAGTGGCATCATTTTGATGGTTGTTTATCGCCATCTGTCGGTTACACAATGTAATTGCTTTTACCAGCGTCAAATTCACCAGCATCATGTTTCATTAAACGGTGATTTTAATCTTTTCCATAAACATCAGTGTTTATATCTGAACTATAAACTGTTCTTCCAGCACTTCTGTGTTATTTAATTGTTTGTAACTCACTGAAAAAGTGTAAAAACTGAATCTCGATGCAGATTTGAATGCAGCGCTTTAAAGGATTAATAAACATATGCAAATCATTATCATTTATCATTCATGTTGCGCGGGTTTGAACTGAGATTGCGATCTTTTAATGTTTAATTGTGCAGCTTTACACTGAATGCATTAATGCAGGCTAAACAAGCAGTGACAGAAAACACATTAAATTAATAGCCTAAGAAAGCATTTAGGAAGGTCCCACCACAACTTTTCCCGTCATCATTATATATTACAGGGAAGCCAAAATGCTTTCATGCACGCGATTTGAATGACGCGGGAGGAGATCTCTCTGTAATGGTTATAAATGTTGGATTAAGCGACAAGTTCAAAATAAATTATTAATCTGCGGGTCACGTGCGTTCCGAACTATGAGTTGTGATCCGTACAGATGATTATTATCCGTACAAAAATGATTATTTTCTACATAAATATAAAAACCACTGCCTTCATGCCTTCTTCATCTCGGGGGGGGCTTTTTTCTGTTTATTCATGACAATTTGCTTTTGTATAATATTATTATTAGTAGTGTTATTTATTATATGCATATTTATATTTGTTTTATTAAAAACACACTTAGATTTGCCCACCTGTCAGGTTTTAGACCATATGGGGCATAGCATGTGTATTTGGATATAACTCAGTTTTTTGACCACACGTTGTTATTACTGTTCATTTATTCCTTTGCTGGAAATTAGAATTGAATTTAGAAATAGTTAATAAAAAACTTTGTGTTTAAAATAAATTAATGATGTAGGTTAATGGATGTCTGTGCGTACAACACGTTTCCTTATCCACGGACGAGAGTGAAAGTGAAAGTAAAAAATGAGGAGGCTCATTCTCGTGCTGCAGATGCTCTGTTTAACTGTTTTCTCGCTAGTGAAGCGTTCAGTTTTTCCACTTACAAAGTCCGCCATGTAAATAGCAAATGTGTCATGGCGCGACGCAACTGACTCTTAAAGGGAATGTGAGATGAGACTCTGACTGGTTTATTCTCAAAACACACCCAGAACTCATTAAGAGAATAAGCTCAACCCTGTTAGACCATGCGCTGTGTTTTGTTAGATCAGTTCTAGATGTTTTAATCTCGGTCTGCTTTTGTAAAAACACAGAGAAGGAGATGAAGGCAGCTCCTCGTTTCGTGGAAAAGCTGCAGAACACTGGGATTGCGGAGGGCGCTGCGGTGCGGCTGGAGTGCAGAGTTGCAGGGATGCCGCAACCCGTCATTTACTGGAAAAAAGACAATGACACCATCCCACACTCCAGAGATCGAGTCAGGTGAGGAGGTTTCACTTTCCACAGCACACACATACACACTGACAAAGAGCATTCATTAGATTTACCAACATTTTTTCAAGGTAAATGGTTGCAAACAGGCACGATGGCTCAGTGATTAGCACTGTGGCCTCACAGAAAGCAGGTCAATGGTTCGAGTCCTGGCTGGGCCAGTTGGCATTTCTGTGTGGAGTTTGCATGTTCTCCCCGTGTTGGCGTGGGTTTCCTCCACAGTCCAAACACATGCGCTATAGGTGAATTGATGAATTAAATTGGCTGTAGTGTATGAGTGTGTGTGTGTGTGTGTGTGTGTGTGTGTGTGTGTGTGTGTGTGTGTGTGTGTGTGTGTGTGTGTGTGTGTGTGTGTGTGTGTGTGAATGAGTGTGTATGGGTGTTTCCCTGTTGTGGGTTGCAGCGGGAAGGGCATCTGCTGTGTAAAACATATGCTGGAATAGTTGGCACTTCATTCTACAGTGGTGACCCCTGATTAATAAGGGACTAAATTGAAGAAAAATGAATGAATAATTACTTACCTAATTGGCAGATTATTTAGCTTGTTTATCAAACACCCGGCGCAATGGGGCGCAAAGTGTTTTAGCTCACTTAATTTTTTACATATTTTGGCACTTAAAAATGGCAGACTTCCTGATGAGTGCAATGATTACTGAACTATTTATCTCAAATGGCCTTATGGGATAGCCTTATGGGATAGTAAAGTGTCCAGAAACACTGGTGTTTCTCGTAAGCTGTTTTACACATGCTAAATTCTGATGCACTAGTACTCACCTCGCACTGTTATATAGTAGGGAGGTGTGCAATTTCAGACAGTATTATCAGTACTCATATTCTGTGTGTTTGATTTCCCAGCATGCATCAGGACACCACAGGTTATGTTTGTCTGCTGATTCAGCCGACCAGGAAAGAAGATGCAGGCTGGTACACGGTGTCTGCCAAGAATGAGGCAGGAATCATATCCTGCACAGCCAGACTAGACATTTATGGTGAGTACAGACATCATTTCATTTCAACTTTCAACACTAATCTATTTTGCTGAAGTGGGAAAAATCTGTAAAATATTTTAATAACTTTAATATATGTAATGGCTCGTTTCCACTGAGTGGTACAGTATGGTACGGTTCGGGTCGGTACGGGTCACCTTTATCAAGCTTGCGTTTCCATTACAAAGGGTACCCTTTTGGTGGGCGTGGTGTACTACAGAGAGTTTCAGTCAACGTCATTCTCGCTCGAATAAATGTGTACAGTAAAGCTGTACAGGTCGCTCACATTATATGAGAAGCTCTTCTAACAAAACAGATGCTTTAAACATATTATTACTTGTTTATAAATGTTTATTACTAACATTTCTATGAATATGATTTGATTATAACTGCAGATCAATGACAGTGTGACAGCCTACTGTAACGCCTGCAGTTATATAAAATAAATGAACATATATGAACACATACAGACCCTTACAGTCTCTGATATGTTACCAATTACAGATAAACTACACACAGCAGACATTAAGTCCTTATTTGAGTTCAAAAACAACACGCAACATATACAGTAGCCCACAGTCAGAGCTAACCTCTCATCTGTGTCTGTAATCTTCAGCAGCACATGTAGCCTCTGTTAGAGAGAATTTCCGTCATTCCAAGTTCATAATAGTCCAAAAGGCGATGATAAACATGGCAGTTTGTTCATGTTTCAGGTTGCTGAAACTATTTGCTCCTGTCGGGAATCCTTGTAATCCTGTCGGGCTTCTCCTTTTTTCCGCGCTTCACTCTCGCGTTTGTCCTTTTCTTTCTGAATGGATCAGATGTCGAAGACGCTTCATTAATCACACACACACGTTATTATCATCAGCTCAAGAAGTTCATTATATCAAGTCTAGACGTGAACGTGGGCTCCCTGGAGAAAGCGAAAAACCGCTCGCACTTTTAGACTTTTAGACGGCCTCATAAAACAACAACAGGACACGGCAGATTCTTGGCTTTGTGGTTGTTCATCAAGACAACGACAAGGTTTGTTTTGAGCCCGGGTCATCCATGTATCGTTATTATAATGCATATAGTTGTCTCGGCTGTGCATTTAAAAAAATTGGCGACTCCATTGTTTTGATTCTGGCTAGCTCCACGAGATCGTGACGTATCTCTGTAAACCAATCAGCGTTCAGCTGCGCGTGTAGCTCCACCTTTTGGTACCCTTTCTCGTCTTTTGTACCCTTTTGAAAGGGTGCCGAAAAAGTGGTACGGTACAGATCGGTTCGGTAAGCTTTTGACAGTGGAAACGGCCATAAAAGCGTACCGACCCGTACCGACCCGTACCGTACCACTCAGTGGAAACGGGCCTTAATATATTATTTATATTTTTATTTAATATATATTTATATAATATATTTAAATATTTTTTTCTTTGTTTTATTTACTTTATCATTTAATTTTAATTTTATAAAACAAATATTTCATTTAAAATTAATTTATTAACTTTTTTGTAATTATTTAAAGAAATTTAGAGAGCCGCGTTGTAGGCAAAGTGTGTTTTAATTTCAGTTGTTCAGCACTGATGTTCAGTAGATAGTAGATAGTGTGTATTTCTTTTATTATTTTAAATTCAAGTAATGCACCCTATGTTCAAAAATCTCTCACTTATAATATGTGAGCATATTTACTGTACAAAACCTGTCAGTGAACTATGAGGGCAAAAGCAAAAAATAATCACATAAATAAATGAAATAATCGTTCATTAATTGTAATCAAGTTAAAATGTTCAATTAATCACCCAGCCCTAATGTGTGTGTATATATATATATATATACAGTTGAAGTCAGAATTATTAGCCCCCCTGTTTATTTTTTCCCCCAATTTCTGTTTAACGGAAGATTTTCTCAACACATTTCTAAACAGAATAGTTTTAATAATAGTTCTAATCACTGATTTATTTTATCTTTGTCATGATGACAGTAAATAATATTTGACTAGATATTCTTCAAGACACTTCTATACAGCTTACAGTGACATATAAAGGCTTAACTAGGTTAATTAGGGTAACTAGGCAGGTTAGGGTAATTAGGCAAGTTATTGTATAACGATGGTTTGTTCTGTAGACTATCAAAACAAAATATAGCTTAAGGGGGCTAATAATATTGACCTTAAAATGGTGTTTAAAAAATTAAAAGCTGCTTTTATTCTAGCCAAAACAAAACAAATAAGACTTTCTCCAGAAGAAAAAATATTATCAGACATACTGTGAAAATTTTCTTGCTCTGTTAAACATCATTTGGGGAAAAAAAATAAATCAAAGGGGGGGCTAACAATTCTGACATCAACTGTATATTATTATAATAATAATTTACCCACACTGAATGTTGAAGATTTTCTTAGTTTTTAATTAATTAACAAATTAATTAATGTATTTTTTAATTTATTTAATTTCTTCATTGTTTGTTTTATTTTATTCTATTTTATTTAGTTATCTATTTTATTCATTTATTCTAAATCTGAACATTTTTCTTCAGTGTGACAGATTTGGTGAAATACACTTAGCCACGCCCCTCCAGTCGTCAGCTTGCTGCAAGTGAAAGATGAGAGGTGGAGGTTAAAAATAAACCCCGCCTCCTACTCAATATTCAGTCTCAGTTGGAAATATGTCACCACATTGTACACTAAAATAAATTATGACAGCTGTTTGGTAAAACTACTTATTTAAAACAAGCTCAGACAACACAAATCTTAAAGAGCTCCTATTATGGGCTTTGGAAAATGACCTTCATGTAGTGTGTAACACAGCTCTAAGTGATGTGAAATATCCAGCTAGGGCTTAAATCTGAAAGTGGACAGTGTTTAAAACTATTGATTCATCTATAAAAGAGTCGACTCATAGTGGTTTAAATGAATCGTCTTAATAACGAGTCTTTAGCCGTTTCGGCGTGACGTCGATATGAAACATAATGATTGCGCGCGCAGACCTGGCAAAATTTAAACCTGAGGCCCCGCCCACTAGCACAGCAGCAAAGACAAACAGATCCTGAAGTCATGAGTCATGAAGACGCTGTGCTTACCTGGATATTATTGGAAGTGTGAGGGAAAGGAGTGGTTCAGCAATCTGCATGCTTACAATGGGCGATTCATCAGCCATTTGTTAAAGGAAGGATCAGAAAAGACTACTGATGTATGAGACTTTGACAGAGCTGGACAGGAACACAGCTCACGGATTAGTTTCTTCCTTCATTTTGTAATGGACAGACAATAAACCAGGGGTGCGGGCAAAATAAGGAGTTTATTAGGCATAAGCAGGTCGCACACCAGAAGCTTCGCTCGGCAACGCGACGCTCGGCGACGCGCAGCACCGCGCATTTCCGAATTCTAAACATAGGTTTTAATCAGAGTACACACACCGGCGCCGCAAGTCAGCGGCTGTCCGCGGCACCCAGCCACGACTCAGGACACTGTTCATATTTCTGCTGCGCCACAGAGCTTCATCTGATTAGTTTTGTTTTAAATAGCATGCAAACGTGCGTGTCTGGTGTGCGATACTTTTAACTGTCATGTGCGCGCCATGTCCCGGTGCTTAGCGGCGCATCCGTTGTGTGACGCCCTATAGGGCTTTGGGCTGGTGCACAGCACTGGAAAGGCTTACAAAGGCTCAGGGTGAGCGCAATGAGAGCCCGCAGAGATAGCATGTCAGAGGATAGAGGAGGAGCTCTGGTGAGCGCTACAATCCCCCAGCTGGGGATGTGATCGTTGGGCAAAGCAGAGTACAGGTAAACCCTGAGAACATATAACACTTCACGCAAGAGGTGCCATCTACATGTTTAGTTACTTGTAACCGCTTGTGCTGTATCTGGTTAACTCTTTATATTCTCATATCGTGCCACGTTGAAAACGTGACGCATGCTGCTTTGTTTACAGATTTTAATGCTTTTGTGAGCTCGTTCCACTGCCGTTTGTCATGCTATGGCCACCGTTAGCTGTTTCTGCACACGTGCAGTGGTCAAGGTTGAGAATAGTTCAGCTTTTGCTGCTGTGTGGATTAATACTGAATGTGTGTCATAGTTAAGAATAGAGTGTTTAACTGCACTGCTTTCAGCGCTGAGGTGTCTGAATAACACTGTTGAGAACCGGGTACTGTTTACTGTGGTGTTAGTAAGTTTACTATGAAGTGTGTTTCGGGCGTCCGCTGCGATCAGATCCTATACCAATGTTGGCGACCTGCGGGCTTAATAAACCGCGCTGGGCATTTCACTGTCTCTCGCTGAACGCTGTCGACCAATCGCAACAGGCTGTCATCTGTCCAATCAGCGCAGATTAGGTTCGCGCTAAGCAGGGGTTTGGGAACAAATGAATCGCTGAACGATTTATATGGGAGTCGCTGGGATAATTAGGTAAAAATAAATGCAGATTATAAGAGCATGAAAGTGTTTTTTGACCTTGCATACATATCAGCCTGTTGTTGGAGACCCATAAAACAGAAATATGACCTTTTTAATGTGTAATAGGGGCTCATTAAGGAATTTTTGGGACAACTTTTAAGATTGTTTAATGTCTAATCAACTTTAATTTGTAAAAACTAACAAGTTAAATGGATTCATCATGTTGTCTGACACAAATCGATTGTGTTGCATTTTTTATACTGTAATAGACTCTTTCCACAAGACTGTTCTGACGCGTTTAATGTTCATCAGCATCTTAAATCCTTGAAAGTTTTTAATATTTAATTTTTTAAGAAACATGTATATTTCTATGCGTTTATGTATGTATTATATAATCTTTGCATCAAATTACATAAAACTAATTACCGCTTGTGTGAGGTGTGTGTAATGCAGTGTGTATGGGGGGGATCTGACATGATTCTCTCTTCTGGCGGCCGTTATCTGTCTAGTCTCACACTATTGTTTTCCTTTGTCTGAAAGTCTTGATAACACCTTCGTGAAGATTTTCGGTCATTATTTCAGCAAATAGAATTGCAAAACATAAATTAGTTAATTTCTCCCATTCACTGCACACTGTGAGTTTACCAACTATGACCACTTTTGCTGCTGAGAAAACCACAAATGTGAAAAGGCTCCATAACTCTCGGCAGCAACCTTCCTGTTGACTTGAATTAAAGTGTTATTGTTTATGTTCCTCCAGCTCAGTGGCATCAGCACGTTCATCCACCAATGAAGAAGAGCAGTCTGACCGGCAGCCGCTACGCCGCTCTGACAGGTCAAGGGCTGGATATAAAATCAGCTTTTCCTATGAGTGAAAACGGCCCACATGTGCTCTTCAGAGAGCGGGAGAGCGACGAGCTGTAGGCCATCAGCCTTTCAGGACATTGTGTTCAGACATCTACACTGTAGAAATATCCCTAAATTAGCAGTTCGCTGTTTATTTCTGCTTTTGAATTGCATTATGGGAGCTTGATCTTTGTTTCAACAACTTTTAACCTTGAAAAGTTCGATAAAGTGACTTTTATTGGCATGTGTAATAGTGTGCAGTGCTGTATTGTCTGGGTTGGTGTTGTATATTACACTACAAACACCTTGTAGTAAACTGCAGCACATTTTCAGTTCTTTTACACACCTGTTTCTCTAGATATTATTTCTTATACATGATATTATTTAATGTATAATGACTAAAATGTCAATAAAAGTCACTTTGTTAAACTGTAGAGTTGATTTTTCAACAACAAAAGTGGACACAGTGGAGATCAACATCCCATAATACAGCTCACGACCGCAAGTAAACACAAAGCACACAAAATACTGAAGGTGTTCATTTACAGATATTTTTACAAGCTCTCAGATTCTCTCATGAGCAGCTGAACACGACTTATTTGCACACCATTTTTCTTTTTATTTATCAGCATATGTCTGTGCCAGTCGAGCCATTATGCAGTTTGTTCTGGTTTATTTGTTGTCATTTTCTGGCTGTGTTTATATATTAATATCCTCTTTTTATTAGACTGTGTGCCTGATGCATTGCCCACTGTGAACTTCAGCAGGTTTTATTAAAAGCACACACACATACAAACACACACCATTAAATACAGTTAAATGCAATTTATTTGCCCTCCTGTAGAGTTTTAATTCTTTTTCAAATATGTTCCTATGTGATGGTACAACATTAGTTTTGATAACTCATTTCTAATAACTGATGTATTTTATCATTGCCATCATGACAGCACATAATATTTGACTAGATATTCTAGACATGACTAGACATTTAAAGGCTAGGTTAAATAGGGTAAAGTTAGGGTAATTAGGCAAATCATTGTATAACAGTTCTGTAGACATTCATTCATTCATTTTCTTTTCGGCTTAGTTCCTTTATTAATCTGGGGTCGCCACAGCGGAATACACCGCCAACTTATCCAGCATATGTTTTACGCAGCGGATGCCCTTCCAGCTGCAACCCATCACTGGGAAACACCCATACACACTCATTTACACACATACACTACGGACAATTTAGCCCACCCAATTCACCTCTACCACATGTGTTTGGACTTGTAAGGGAAACCGGAGCACCCGGACAACACAGGGAGAACATGTAAACTCCACACAGAGCCTCCCAGCTGAGGCTTGAACCAGCGTCATACTTGCTGTAAGGCGAACGTGCTACCCACTGCGCCACCGTGCAGCCGTTCTGTAGACAATCAAATCTAATAATATTGATGACAGTCGTTTATATATAGGGGTATATATGTATAGACTTTGGCGGCTCACAGCAAGAAAGTCACTGGTCATTATACATTGACTATAGGGGGGGGTCCTCTATTTTCAGTAGTTTGTGTAAATAAATATGCATGTTTCACTGAACCAAATTCATACATTTAATTCAATTACATCTCATTGGTTATCAAACTTAAAGAAAGTGGGTAACACTTTATAATAACTACACACTATGAATCATTTATTAAGCATTAGTAAATAGTGAATTAATTATCTATCAAGCATTAACTCTACATTAATAAGCGTTAGTTAGCAGTTTATAACTGCAGCTACAAATGCTGTATTCTTGATTTATAACAAAATTTATAATGTGCCTAGTAATTGTACTTTCATACTTTAATGATTTATTTTTCATTACTAAATTAAGCATCGCATTATTTACAAACCATTTGTACTTAAGAGTAGTTGGTAGTTTTTAAGATCATTCAGAAGGAGTTAGTAAATTATTAATAAACTATTGAAATCAACGTTTCTATATTTTATTTCAGGCATATAGTAATGGTTACTATGTATGTTAAATGCTTTATTAACTCAACTTCATGTAGTTTTGTGACCTAATCTAAAGTGAGGACTATTCATGCTTTATAAATCCCTTATAAATGACAATTAAAAGCTTGGTATCAAATGAACAATAAGATTTGCAATTTTGTTGAATAACAGGAGTGTCAAAATACGACATACAATTGGATAAAACAACAGTATAATAATTTACAGTATAACAGAATGCAATGTTTAAACTCTACAGTAATTTTATTTTAGATTAGGTTGCATAGATTTTCATTTGATGCAGTTTGATTTGTGTATCTTAAAATGAATAGAAATAAAAAATGTCCTTTATGTTCCTTTTTCCTGTTTAGAATATAACTGAGCTTTTAATTTATCATTTATAAGGGATTTATAAAGCATAAATAGTCCTTACTTTAGATTAAGTCACAAAACTGCTTGTGTTAGCATTTAACATACACATTAACTATTAGTATATGCCTGAATAATAAGAAGTATAAATGTTAATTTGAATAGTTTATTAATCATTTACTAACTCATTCTGAATGATCTTAAAAAACCACCAACTATGCTTAAATAAATGGTTTAAATAATTCAATTCAATTCACCTTTATTTGTATAGCGCTTATACTGTACAATGTAGATTGTGTCAAAGCAGCTTCACATTCAAGATTACAGTAAATTGAATCAGTGTCAGTTTCAATAATGTAGTTAGTAATGAAAAATAAATCATTAACGATGTATGAAAGTGCGGTTATTAAACACATTATAAATGTGGTTGTAAGTCAAGAATACAGCATTTGTAGCAGCAGTTATAAACTGCTTACTAACGCTTATTAATGTGGAGTTAATGCTTAACAGATAATGAATTCACTAGATGCTAATGCTTAATAAATGGTTCATAGTGTGTAGTTATTATAAAGTGTTACCAAAAAGGGTTTTGAGGGATAATGAGCTGATTCTGACCTATACGGTAACCTCCGATTGGTCAAATATAAAGACTTTTCAAGCACTTTCCAGGTGCATTTTGAATAAGATATGAGTTTAGGCTATATCAAAGACTATAAAATACACAAGACATGTCACCCGTATCTTTTTGAATGGGGAAAAGTGTAACTGTCAACATGGTGAATAAAGCCCCACCTACTAGTACAAAAGCCAATCATCGATCGCTATATGGCGAATAAAGCCCGCCTTCAAGTACAGGAGCCAATCATTGATCGATATTAATTGATGATACTCTGCGGGAGGGGCTCAAACCAGATGTGGAGATTTTGCGTAATTTGGACGTTTAGAAATGTAACTAAAGGGACAGTTGTTTATTTTTATTGGTGATTTCTAATATGTAGTGTAATCGTAAGCTTGGCAAGCAGTTTTGGAGAATTTGATGTTTCCCTATTCAAACAGAATGCCCGAGCATACTGCCCGAGAGGTCCCAAGGGACTTTGGCTATATGTAGATTAAAGACAACAACTTTTTTTCAATACCTTTCGAACACTTACGGTACCTTTCTGTCTGTAGGCTAGATCTGCTGGTGTTCAGATTCTAGATTCAGCCTGCCGACTGAGTATTTTCCTGGAAAATGAGGCTACTGGGTGCGATTATGCATTCACAATGGTATGAACCAGGGAAGGTTAAATGTATATTTAAATTATATTTATTTCTTTATTTGTATTGTTAATTTTCTTATTTAAGATCAATGTGGACTATTTTCCACTGTTTAAAGTGTTGATTCCCCCACATATGTTGTTTAATTTCCTTCAGGGGGATTAGGGGCCCCCTGTAATTCACACCCTGGCTATAGGTGAATTGGGTAAACTACTGTGAACTGGCCATTGTGTGTGTGTGTGTGTGTGTGTGTGTGTGTGTGTGTGTGTGTGTGT
>CAIGQZ010001236.1:9188926-9205396 GCA_903798205.1 Danio tinwini | reverse complement strand
TTTTTCAGATCTCAAATTTCTCTCGCGAGTGCCATTCGCGCCTGCTGTTCTCACGTGAATCCACCAGAGGCCGCTGTGTACACTTTTTCAGATCTCAAATTCCTCTCGCGAGTGCCATTCGCGCCTGCTGTTCTCACGTGAGTCCACCAGAGGCCGATGTGTAGGCTTTTTCAGATCTCAAAAATTTCTTGAGAGTGCCATTCGTGCCTCCTGTTCTCAAGTGAGTCCACCAGAGGCCGCTGTGTAGGCTTTTTCAGATCTCAAAAATTTCTCGAGAGTGCCATTCGTGCCTCCTGTTCTCAATAAAATCCACCAGAGGCCAATGTGTACGCTTTTTCAGATCTCAAAATTCTCTCGCGAGTGCCATTTGCACCTGCTGTTCTCACATGAATCCACCAGAGGCCGCTATGTTCGCTTTTTCAGATCTCAAATTTCTCTCCCGAGTGCCATTCGCGCCTGCTGTTCTTACATGAATCCACCAGAGGCCGCTGTGTACGCTTTTTCAGATCTCAAATTTCTCTTGCAAGTGCCGTTCGCACCTGCTGTTCTCACATGAATCCACCAGAGGCTGCTATGTTCGCTTTTTCAGATCTCAAATTTCTCTCGCAAGTGCCATTCGCACCTCCTGTTCTCAAGTGAATCCACCAGAGGCCGCTGTGTTTGCTTTTTCAGATCTCAAATTTCTCTTGCGAGTGCCATTCGCGCCTGCTGTTTTCACGTGAATCCACCAGAGGCCGCTGTGTACGCTTTTTCAGATCTCAAAATTCTCTCGCGAGAGCCATTCGCGCCTGCTGTTTTCACGTGAATCCACCAGTGGCCGCTGTTGACTGACTGACTGTATGACCGATTGACTGACTCATCCTCCTTCTTCTCTAAACCCAACCAAAAGTGTTTTTAAAAACACAGATTGACCAGCGTTCACCCACTTCCCTAAACCCAAATGATAGTGTTTTTAAAAGAAATCCAGAAAATAAAAAGCCCTCGCCTGACTTTTACCCATTTTTCAGATTTGACCACATTCTCACCCTGTTATTTACTTGTTTATTTAATTTTTTGGCTTCTGCTTTTGTCTTATCTGCTTTCTGGAACCGTTCTTCACCAGACTCAAACCCTGTCGTCGTGCTCAACTCCTCTCTGCGTCTCAAGTCTGCCGACATACATGGCGAGCTACTAGACAAGCTGGTAACAAATCCATACATAATGAGGTAAGTGGTCAACTAGAAACGTGAAACGAAATGGCGTCGTACCGCCCCGTAGCGTTAATTTTAAAGACCAAATGCAGCCATACGTACTTCTGGCTACATAATTCACTATCTCCAGAAATGTATACGGGGGTACATTTTCAGAATGAGTCCACGTTGGAATGAGAGTAAAGGGGCATTAGTATCTGGATGCAGACTTGGATTTGCACGCTGAGACTGCATATCTCAAAGATGCAATGTCAGACACAATGCACTCAGTGGAGCTAGTGATGTCACTGTGAGGGTTATGGGCGGGGTTACGTGTCCACATTAAAAGCATTGCATGCAGCTCAGATTGCAACTGCACTGAGTCTGCATCCTCAAGATGTCGAATACAGCAAAAACTCGAATCTGTTCTCACTATAGTTCTGAATCACTCAAATCTGATACCGTTTGGAAAGATTTACTGCACATAATTTAGTACAACAAGTGTAAATTGTCTCTGCATGTGAAAATAAAAATGCATTTTGCAATGTTTATATAAAGAAGATTTAAAGATGCCGCGTGAGGTAATTCTCTGTAGACAAAATATTATATTAGATATTGTCAATTGTTGTGGACGTTTACAAAGCCTCTAATCAAATGTATTGTTATACAATCACTAGCATAAATAAATGCAAATGCCTATTTTGTGAAATGTACAATAGTTGTTTTTCTTGGTAATAAAGTTATATTTATTCAAACAAAGACATTTGTGTATCTTTCTCGATATGTTTCACTGTAAAAAACAACACGATTACAAGATTAACACTCTACTAAAGTTATTAATAATGTAAATACTAAAGTTTTATGTCTTTTCCTCATTTGATAATCTACAAAAGACAATATATTTAATTGATTTATCAAATGTTTTAGACTATTGTAAGAGTCTAAGGATCTGAGAATCCTTGCAGCAAACTTATGTGTGTGTTGTTTCAAGAAAGCAACCATTCATTTGTGTTGCGTTTTATTTTCATTTGTTTATATTCAGTTAGTCTTCAATTAGTTATTGTATTTAATCATATGATCATTAGTCATTTATATAATTATCATTACATCATTTTATTGATCATTAGTTAATGATTGATTATTATTTGTCATTTTATTATGTTTTTATATTTTATTAATAATATTTTCCTATAATTATTGCTTTATTATTATTTCCATTTCTCCATTTTGTTATAATCTTATGACTGTGGGCTCAAGCGACACTTGCTTTCATGAGTAAGATATAAGAGAATGTCTCCAGTTCAAGGTCTGTATTGTCTCTGGACAATGTTGAAGCAGTAATTTTCCATTGCTGTTGCTTGTGGTATAATAACACTTGTTGGATTTATCATGGTCTTGAGCATTGAATCATACACAACTAAGATTATTCAATGAACTCTGCTCTTTCTTTATCATCATTACTTTGTCTTCTGCTTCTGCTCCCCTCTGGCTTTCTCTGTCAACTCCTATATTGACAGGAGATTTTTAATTCAGTTGAATACTGGCTAACAGGTTTGGATATTGGAAACTCTGCTGACTTGTTGTCCAGATACCTGGAGAAACTGACAGTTTCTGACAATATCTAATGTCCAGAGCTGGATCTTATTTATCTGGCGTAGAAAGTGTGATCTAACACTTTCATGGTCAGAATAGTAATGTATAATAGTAATAATTAATATTATTGTTATACTATTACTAATAATAATTAATTGAATTATTACTATTACTTATTTTTGCAGCTGAATAACCGTCTGAACTTAAAATATATATATAGCAGTAATAATATTGGACCACAGTTTTAAGTAAAGTACAGACCATAAGAATTTATTTTATCTTTATGTTTTGCTGCTGAATAACAGTGTGAACTAATATAGTAATATAATTATATATATATATATAATATTATTGAACTACAATTATAACTGAATATAAATGTAAATAAAGATATCTAAATGTGTATTAAAATGTTTGTTGATAAAAGTGTGTCCGCTGTTCACGCTGTCCGTCTAAATAGGAACTCAATACGCTCTCTTCTGTGTTCCAGTCGGACACATTTACTGGAAGGAACAACAAAAGTGATCCAAGAGAAATTTCATTGCTATTTAAATTAATATTTGGTTTTAGAAGCTGAATAATTGTACAAATGGCTGATGAGGAAGATGATTACATGTCTGACGCGTTCCTCAACCAAATGTGAGTTTAAGAGTTGACGTTTTTGACGGTATACTTTACTGTCAGGGTGAGTGTGTTTTCCTCAGATATAAACACGATGAACTCTCGTTATTTGTGCCAAATAAACCAGTTGATTATATAATGTAGCTTTATTAAAGGTTAATTTGTGAACATCCGTTGAGAAATTACATAAAACCGCAGTTAATGGTAACGTTACAGAAAGTTATACATGGCAGAACATGTTGTTTTGGAAATACTGTGCTGTTTTCATAGATACACACAGGGATGGCAGTATTTATGATACGTGTGTTTAAAATGCGTTTAAAATAGTATTTCGTAATTTATATTTGATAGGGTTTATAAAAATGGCTGAATATTTTGTATCAAAATACTTTAGTGTCTTGTTTTTTTTAATACTGTATAATCAGGGCTTGACATTAACTTTTTTGATCACCAGCCACTGTGGCTAGTCGTTTTCTACTGTTACTAGCCACTCGCCATTTTCACTAGCCACAATATTGTTGTTGAGAAAATATATTTTATATGCATATATTTGACTTTGGCATGCTAAAATGACTTGATTTAGATTTTGTGTTATGTCCACATGCCTCCTCATTCATTTCACTGTTTTGTGTGTATGGCCCTGCTCAATGTGCATGAGCAAATGGGCTGTGCTTTCACAGTGTCGCATTGCAATCCGTTTTTATTTCACAGGACTTTTCAGAGCTCAACACTGAGGATTTACCAAATGTATCTCTGACCACACCAAAAATAAATAAATGATCTTCTTTGCCACTTCTTAGATGTTAAATAATATGTCGAAACATGCAACATGTAGCTGTATACATGCTCTTTTTGTTCAACAAAACTATTCTTAAAAAACAACAATTAAAATTAAACAATAAATAATTATAAAAAATAATTATTGCCATGCATCTAAAACTATGCACAGTAGCCGAGTCTGTCCAGGCTAAAGGTCTCTCAGATCAGTAGTTAACTACACATACATGGGGAGTTAATCTCATATTAAAGCAGTGTTATTGTAAAAATGATAATTAAACAGTATTAACAAAAAAAACGTAAGCCAAAGAAACAGGTGAAAAACAAAGCGTGTGATAATGAAGGATGATCATGCTCACACGGGTAACGTTAGGCCCATAATCTGTTCTGTTCAAAGAATAGTTAAAACAAAACCGGCAACCGCTGCTGCTTACAAAAACACACATTTTAGAAGCATCCGGAGCTTTTGGAAGCAGCAGGACTGTGTGTGCACGAGCATCACTTTTTGTCCAGTCTATTTCAAACAGAACCGATCACAGCAGTTGCGTTTCCTCTAGGCACGGTTGCTTCACGCCAGGAAATGGGAGCGCGCATGCCTTTAAAAACAGCTGTGTGAATCACATCACCTGTGTGCGCGGCTCAAGTGATCATCGTTTTATTTGGTATTCACTTCACTTGCGCGAACGCCATTTTTGCTGGTCATGCTGCTTCTCGATTCTATGATGACATTTGCACGCATATTGGGCCATCTTTATTGCCGAACCCTGCCTTTAAGATAACTATCATTTAAAAATGATCTTCAACCAGCCAAAGTGGCTAGTGTGTCTGTCTAACCCGCCACAGCTGAAATATATTCTGTTAATGTAAAGCCTTGTGTAAAATACTTTGTAGATGTCTACACGATGACATCATATAATGGGGCTTCACATTGATGCTTTCTCAGTTATTTGCCTAGGCTTAAGATCTGATTATCATTATCTGAACAGAAAATGAATTAAGAAGGTGGTCAGTGCTTGGAGTATGGATGGGAAATATACAGCACACATAAAGAAAATAACTGACAAATGGCGTGGGAAGATTTGGAAGCAAGTCCACAATCATTGAAAATAGTATACTGCACAATGCTAAGACCAGTAATATGTAATGGCAGTTTAGTGTACAATTTGGCATCAGCATCTTTGATTAAGAAATGAGATGGATTAAAATATCAGTCCTTAAGAACAGGATGTGGAGCTTTTTTTTGGATTAAACAGGGGAGTACAGAATTATACATAAAACAGTATACAAGGGAATTAACAACAAAAATAAATCATGTACAAGCCGTTGGGATGTCTTAATAGCTTTGGTATTACTCCGTATAGAAGTCAAGGACTCATAAAAAAAAATTTGATCAATGAGAAATAATTTACAATTTGGTACAGTCAGCATACATTTTGTTTTGTGGATGTGGAATTTTCCAAAAAAAAATGTTGTCCATTTCCAATAATCCAGAGTTGCAATCCATAAATAAAACCATTTTATCAGTTATATTGATAAATTTATAGTACACTTTAAAAAGTAATAAGCAAACTTGGGACCAAAACCGTTTGGTGTAACTACAACTGAAAAATAAGTGAAGAATTGTTTCTGGTTCACATTTTACAAAAACAACACAAGGGTGAAAAACCTTCCTTAAACTTACTAATAAAATCATTGCTTGGATAGTATCTAGGTAATATTTTAAAATTGGTTTCTTTTACTTTATTAGGAATTATGTATTTTGTAATATGTGACCAGATTTTTTGTGGGGAAAAGGAATGAAGGGAATGCTTGTTTTCATTTAACCATTGATATTGGAGGACCACTTTTATCTGTAGTTGGGATTTTCCTGATATAATTGTTTTTACAATTAACAGTAAGGGATGTGGAGCTTCAGCACATATTCATTCTCAGTCTCAGTGCTGCCGGTGGAAATGCGGAGGAACTTTAGAAATATAAAACACCTAAAGACTGTGCGCTGGTGTTCCTTAAGGAGGTAAACCAAGACTCCTCCGGTTAAAGAGGAAATAATAGTAGCTTTGGATGGATTGCTGATGTAGATGCCAAGAAAATATGACAAACAATGAAGAGATTAAGAGATGTCAAAATGGCACAATGCAGTATATGAGCCATAAATATTTAATAATACTCCAGTCTATACGGCAGCAGCAGAGTTTATTTGCAAAAATAAAAGATCTCTTTTTTAGAGATCATGTTTATGTTGTGTATTGAAGAGTACACTTGCAAAAACATGATTAATGGTAATTACTGAAACTAGAGATTTGAGTAGTTTTTTGGAAATCATGTGTTGCATTATATGTAAGCAGGGCTTTACATTAACACCCGCCAAATGCGGGTAGATTTAAGCTCTGGCAGGTAAAGGCTGATTTATACTTCTGCGTCAAGTGCACGCGTATGCTACGGCGCAGCCTACACGAGGACGCATAGCCCCTCGCTGGGCTGTCGGCGACGTTGGCGCGCATCTCTCAAAAAATGTAACGCGTACACGTAGCGCAAGCTCTGTGATTGGTTAACTTGGTATCGCTGACGAGTGTGGGCGGAGGTGAGAGCCGCGTGCCTGATGCAGCGAGTGTTTACAAGTGTGGAGTCCTGTGAAGGAACTTCGGATGGAGACTGTTGTTTTGTGTTTACCTCATGATTAAAGTTGTTGCAAGTCCGCCGGTTCCCGCCTCAAAATGAGCGAATTTGAGCCACTTGTACATTAAGGAAGTGTTCAGAAAAAACAAAACACCAGTGAAGAAACTCGACACAGAGAAACATAAACACCTACTGCCAGCTAGTGTTTCGGAGGTGTATTGCAGAGAAACAGAAACAGCGCACAAAAGTATAACCGCACGGCTACGCGCGAGGCTTGCGCCGTGGGTCATGCCGATCACTTGACACAGAACTATAAACCAGGCTTTAGACAGACACTCCCACTAGCCACTTTGGCTGGTTGGAAATCTTTTTTAAATGATAGTTTTCTTAAAAGCAGGGTTCGGCAATAAGCATGGCCCAATATTCGCCAATAGTATCTGGATGCAGCCTTTATGATGCAAGCTGAGATTGCATCACTCAGTGATGCAATGTCAGACACCATGCACTCAATGGAGTGAGTGACGTCACTGGGACGGGTAGGGTTAGGGGTGGGGTTAGGTGAGTGCATTAAAAAGCATTGGATGCAACTCAGATTGCACTGCACCAGGTCTGCAGCCAGACCCTTTTCAATATTCGTGCAAATGTGATCTTAGAATCGAGGAGAAGCAGCATGACTGACAAAAATAACTGTTCGCGCGAGCAATAAAAAACAGGTAAATACAGAAAGAGAGGATGATCACAAGGTGATGTGATGCGCGCGACTGTTAAAAAGCTTGCGCGCTCCCGTTTACTTGCGCAAAGCAACTGTGCCTAGAGGAAGCATAACTGGTGCTATCGGTTCCCTTTAAAATAGACTGGACAAAGAGCGATGATCGTGCACCACGCACCAACCTGCTGCTTTCAAGAGCTCAAGAAAAAAAAATACACACATTCCTTTGTAAGCAGCAGCGGTCACTGCTTTAATTTTAATTATTCTTTGAACAGATTATTAACAGGTCTAACATTCACAGTGAGTGCATGATTATCCTTTCATTATTAAACACGGTATGCTTCACCTGCTTTCTTTTGCTTACAGTTATTTTTGTTAATATGGTTTAATGATATTTTTTACAATTGCTTTAATGGGAGGTTAACTCCCCATTTATGTGTAGTTAACTGGTGATCTGGGACTATTAGCCAGGACAGATTATTACTGTGCATATTTTAGATACATGACAATACTTCTTTTTTAAATGTAATGTTTTTTTTTTTAAGTATTGTTCAATCATAAAGTGCACCATACTGCTATATTTTCCACGTTTTGACGCATAAAAAAAATTGTGGTTAACAAACACTTATTTGGTGTGGTCAGAGATAAGTTTAGTAAATCTTTAATTTTGAGCCCTGAAAAAGTCATGTGAAAATAAAAGCTGATTGTATTGCGACACAACCCATTTGCTCGTGCACACTGAGCAAGCTAATACACAATACACACAAGAAGTTAAATGAATGAGAAGGCATTTGGACATAACACATCTAAATCATTTTAAAAAAGTAATTTTATGACCGTCCGAATGTGTCAGCAGAAATGGAGACTCATCAGACCAGGCAATGTTTCTCCAATCTTCTATTGTCCAGTTTTGGTGAGCCTGTGTGAATTGTAGCCTCAGTTTCCTGTTCTTAGCTGACAGGAGTGGCACCCGGTGTGGTCTTCTGCTGCTGTAGCCCATCCGCCTCAAGGTTGGACGTGTTGTGTGTTCAGAGATGCTCTTCTGCAGACCTCGGTTGTAACGAGTGCTTATTTGAGTTACTGTTGTCTTTCTATCAGCTGGAACCAGTCTGGCCATTCTCCTCTGACCTCTGGCATCAACAAGGCACTTGCGCCCACAGAACTGCCGCTCACTGGATATTTTCTCTTTTTCATACCATTCTCTGTAAACCCTAGAGATGGTTGTGCGTGAAAATCCCAGTAGATCAGCAGTTTCTGAAATACTCAGAGCAGCCCGTCTGGCACCAACAACCATGCCACATTCAAAGTCACTTAAATCCCCTTTCTTCCCCATTCTGATGCTCGCTTTGACCTGCAGCAGATCGTCTTGACCATGTCTACATGCCTAAATGCATTGAGTTGCTGCCATGTGATTGGCTGATTTGAAATTTGCTTTAACAAGCAGTGCGACAGGTGTACCTAATAAAGTGGCCGTTAAGTGTATATTTTTATTACAAGTTTAATATAATAGGTGCCATGATATTTACTGATGCCCAAAGACTTCAATAGTTCAAAGTTTTATTTTATATCTATTCTTTTTTTAATAACAATTTTTTTATGCATATCTGTGTTTAATATTTTTGTGTTTATTGTATTTTAGTTCCGTTTGTAGTTATTTATCAAGGTCACACTACATAATGCTGATATTCCCAGTTCCTCCTAAATACTGTAACATAAACTTCCTCAGTGTCATATAAGTTTATTTTTTTACATGTTTATTTTAAAATTGTCAGGATAAATAAGCAAATGCGCTTACAAAAATACAAATAATGTGTGATAGTGCAAATGTACTACAAAATCAGATCGTAAACAATGATAGCAAATAAATGAACAAATATTGATACATTGAATCATGATGCATTTTTGGTGCTCTACCAGCTCAGATGTTCGTCCTGGTGTCCCGATGGTCAAGCGTGTGAAGGAAGCCATGAAGAAAGAGGTTTTACATAAAGAAAAAAATATTCAAAACCGACAGAAGAGCTTTAAAGAGCAGGAGAAGGAGAGTCGAGAAGCCGCGCTGCAGAGCTCCATAAGCAGCCAAAATAAAGGCTTTGCTCTGCTGCAGAAGATGGGATATAAGGCAGGACAGGGCCTGGGCAAAGAGGGTCAGTGATGGAGACTTTTAATTAGTCTAAAAATACCCAAAACATAAGAGAGATTTGTGGAATAAAATATTATCATGCTGCAGGTGCTGGACGGGTCGAGCCGGTTCCTCTCAACATCAAAACAGGTCAGGAATATTCAGATTTTCACATTATTAATTATTTATGACATTGAGCTGTAAACGTTTCTGGTTACATAATACAGTTGAAGAAGTATTCGCCCTCCTGTTAATTTTCTATTTCAAATGTTTCCCAAATTGTTTCAGAGCAAGGAATTTTTCACAGTATATCTGATAATATTTTTTCTTCTGGAGAAAGTCTTATTTGTTTTATTTTGGCTAGAATAAAATTTTTTAAAAAACATTTTAAGGTCAATATTATTAGCCCCCTTTAGCATTATATGTTTTCGATTGCCTACAGAACAACCTAAGGTTGCACGAAAAAAAAACGGACATGGAAATTTGCATGGGAAATTTGACATTGCAATATTTTTTTTCTCTGCAATATATATAATATAATATATTGCAATATAATTTGCGATATAGTGTGAATTTTCAACAGTGTGTCAAAATCTTTGTGGTTCTGCAGAGGCATTGCTAGACATAAAGCTCTACTGGGGCACGCCACCCCTAAACAAATTAATAAATAATATATATATATATATATATATTACAAATTAATTAATTATAAACAAATAAAATAATTATTGTTATTGTACAATTATTATTCTAAATAACAGAAATTAATCCTAAATGTAACTGGAAAACAAACGTAAACACAACTGTAGTGATATGCAATCTTTTGCATAAATAATAATTTCATTTGAATTCTACTACAAAATACAAAATACTACAAAAATATGTTTAATAGAATTGTCTTAGACTAGACACATGGCAGAGAATTAAGTTTATTACATCGTCATCAAATTTGACATCGCAATATTTTTTCTCTGCAATATTTATAAAAGAATATATTGCGATATAATTTCACCAGATGACTTAAATAACTCTTTTTGCTAAGACTTTAGATCAGGGGTGCCCAAACTCCTGGAGTCTTGGATATTTTAGTTCCAACCCTAATTAAACACACCTGAACCAGCTAATCGAGCTCTTTCTAGGTATACAAAAACCTAGAAGCCTGAGCTAAACTATGCAGGACACCGGCCCTCCAGGACAGAGTTTGGACACCCCTGCTTTAGATTGATTGGGATGATTTTATAGGAGAACGAAATATAAATATATTTTAAAGTAATCTATTATATAAGTAATGTAATATATTGTTATTTTTATTAATGTTATATATTCATCATTATATATTCATTATTTATGTTATTATTATAATAAACAAAACACAGTCATAAACAAAATGGAGCAAATATTAAAGTGAAATAAACAGTGATTTATGGCTTTCTGGGAAGATTGTACATAAATGTAATAATTAAATGTAAATTAACAATGCATAGTCTTCATCATATAAATTGTTCAATAAAAAAAATCTTTATTAAGCTTCTTTATGCTCTATTAAAATGCTTTGAACTTGAAATGCTCACAGCCACAAAAAACACACGATTAACTTTCAATCTATTATACTTAAATTCTGCAGAGTCTCCACAAATCTCATGTGTTTTGACCTGTGGTTCCAGCGGTCTGTTCTTCGTACCTCGCTTAAATGATCTAAGATGATTTGGCAGATCCTGGATCTTTTAATCTTGATGACTGATCTCTGGCAAATTTGGTTCTTTAAACAAGTTCGCAAATCAGATTAAAATGTCTGGATGAACTGATCTGAGATCGCTTCGTGTGTTGTGAAGGACAGATCTATCAATCCTCATAATCATCATCAGCAATGCAATGATTGGCTGACGGCACAGCAGCGTAATGACATCGTCTGATTAAAAATCAATAATCCATCTGAGCAAAATTACTTAATATTCATAGTAAACGGTTTGCTAAATATGATACGCGATAACTTTCCACATTTGTTGTGGGCTTCAGGCTTTACACTTTCATGTGTCAAAGAGTATTTAGCAATTTATTTAGTTTTACAGTTACAGTGGATTTTTTCTTATTATAAGAGCCATAGTAGTATAGTAGCCAGTTTCTTAATTGGTGTAAAGAATAACTGGATGTTTACAAAAGCATTTTGATATTGGTAAAGGTGTCTGCAACTTTTGCGAAGCATCAAATCACTGTCATATTAGCTGTCATATTAACATGATCATGACTGCATAAATGTAGTATTCCTTAAAATAAAAAAGTCATATATTGTGCATGTCTATTATCATACACAAATAGTACTAAAGCGATCTAAAAAGTTCATATTAATACATTTTCTCTTTCAACCACCAGGTGGCAGTCTTTGTACTTTTATTTCGGAGTGCAGATTGCATAAGTTTCATCAATATATATTTTTAAACTTTACATATATATATATATAAATATATATATATATATATATATATATATATATATATATATATATATTAGTTAAAAACTATATTTACTATTTTCTCAAGTGTATATAACTACTATTGTAAGAAAATATCAGCACTCTGTACATACTTTCAGTATTATCTTTGCTTGAACTGACCCGATCTAATCCTGTTTATATGAAATGAGCTGCTGCTCCCCAGCAGGTTTGAGCTACCAGAACTGTTGCTATGACAACAACTCTTGGATGAGTTTCGAAGAATGAAACGATGCTGGATCGTGTCAAATCGTCAATAACCAAATCCAGCTGAGTAATCCACGTACGAAGAACGGACCCCTGGTCATCTATAATCCCAACTCAACATTGCACAATGTGACAATTGCAGATAGACACATTGCGATATCAATGCTCAAACTATATATTGTGCAGCCCTAGAACAAACCACTGATATACAATGACTTGCCTAATTACCCTAACTTCCCCTAATTAACCTAGTTTAGCCTTTAAATGTTATTTTAAGCTGAAAATAGCTAGTATCTTAAAAATATCTAGTCAAATATTATGTGCTGTCATCATGGCAAGAGAAATAAATCAATGAATTGTGAACAACTTACTGGCATTGTGTAATTAAAATGTAATCCATTAAAAAAAGTAACTGTAGTCTGATTATGGGTATTTTAAGAAGTTTGATTATGGGTATTTTGAGAGAATTCAGCTTAGTCCCTTGTTTATCAGGGATCGCCACAGCGGAATGAACCACCAACTTATCCAGTATATGTTTACGCAGCGGATGCCCTTCCAGCTGCAACCCAGTACTGGCAAACACACATATCCATATAACATACAGTATACTCCGTTATTAACCAGCTCTGGAAATGCTGCTGTTTCCACATGTTGTGTTCAGACAGAGGCGGGATTGGGATGGAAGAAGTCAAGAAGAGAAAAGCAGACGAGGAACTCCAGAATTACCGCAAAAAAGTCCACATGAAACAACATTTGGAGAAGAAATCAATAGAGGATTTCAGGTATTTGATGATGATTTGTATCTAGTTCATTTTATTAGACCCTATAAATAATAATAATAATAATAATAATATTTATTATAATAATTCCTTACATTTATATAGCGCTTTTCTAGACACTTTACACATTAACACTTTACATGTTATACAGTATAACATCACCAAATAACAGTGATTATCAAACTTTGTTGTTAAACTTGTTGCACACATGTCTTCTGTTATCGGATTGATAGACCTTTTAAGCAAGTAAAAGGTCTTATTGTATGTTGTACAAATATCCACACTGCAAAAAAAGCTTTTCTTTCTTAGTTTTTGTCTCGTTTCTAATCCAAAAATCAACACATTGTTAAATTAAACAAGCATTTTCTTGACACGTAAAAATATTGTCTTTTATTTTGAAGTCAAAGCTAAATGATTTATTTTTTTAAACAAGCAAAATAATCTTATTTCAAAGCAAAAAACAAGATTATTTTGCTTGTTTTAAGGAAAAAATCATTTAGTTTTGACTATTTCTGAAAACAAGACATTATTATTTGCTATATGCTTCTTGATCAAATATCACTTAATTTAATAATATAAATGTAAAGAAACTTCGATATTGTTACTATTATTTGAAGATCAACACATACTGGAATTAGGCAACTTAATGTTTATTTAATTTATGTTTACATCTCTTTTAAAAAAAATCTTGAGTATGAAATATGATCATCGTCAGGCTTTTAAACAAGGTTTATTTCCAGAACCCTTACTTTCTCTGTTCGCCACCGTTATTATGATCTTCCTGAGCCTTTAATGTGTCTCAACGTTTGAGGAAGTTTATTTTATTTATTTATTATTTTTTAAATGTAAAGTGATGTGTATTTATGTAGTGCATTTACCGTGTATGGCCATACACCCACAGTGATAGAGACAATTCATTGGATGGGGATGATTGGGAGGCTATGATGGTTACACCCCTACTCTTTACCAGAAGTGCCATGGGATTTTTAATGTCCACAGAGAGTCAAGACCTTGGTTTAACGTCTCATCCGAAAGACGGCGCTCACTGACAGTGTAGTGTCCCCTTCACTATACTGGGGCATTAGGACTCACACAGACCGCAGGTTGAGTGCCCCCTGCTGGCCTCACTAACACCGCTTCCAACAGCAACTTAGTCTTCATGTGGTCTCCCATCCAGGTACTGACCAGTAATATTTGAAGATCAACACATACTGGAATTAGGCAACTTAATGTTTATTTGATTTATGTATACATCTCTTTTTAAAAAATCTTGAGTATGAAATATGATCATCGTCAGGCTTTTGAGCAAGGTTTATTTCCAGAACCCTTACTTTCTCTGTTCGCCAGCGTTTATATGATCTTCCTGAGCCTTTAACGTGTCTTAACTTTTGAGGAAGTTTTTTTTAATGTAATGTAATGTATATTTATGTAGTGCATTTACCATGCATGGCCATACACCCACAGTGATAGAGACAATTCATTGGATGGGGATGATTGGGAGGCTATGATGGTTAAGGGCTGATGGAGGGAATTTGGCCAGGACACAGAGGTTACACCCCTACTCTTTACCAGAAGTGCCATAGAATTTTTAATGTCCACAGAGAGTCAAGACCTTGGTTTAACGTCTCATCCGAAAGACGGCGCTCACTGACAGTATTCACTATACTGGGGCATTAGGACTCACACACACCACAGGTTGAGCGCTGCCTGCTGGTCTCACTAACCCCGCTTCCAACAGCAACTTAGTCTTCATGTGGTCTCCCATCCAGGTACTGACCAGGCTCAGCCCTGCTTAGCTTCAGTGAATAACCGCTTTTGGGCTGCAGGGTGATATGGCTGTGATAATGTCTGAATCATTATTGAATTTTATTGCATTTTATATTTTAAAACTACACAACTTTGATCATAACACTTTAACATATGAAACATAACACATTAAATATCATCTTACTAAGACATATAACTGGAGATATGAAGTGATGGCTAATATTTATATCAAAAATATGTTTCTATATAACATTTTATGTGTACGTAGCCTGTTAAAATGGTTAAAAAGATGTCACTGATTAACAAGCCATCAGAATTTCCTCATACTGTTTATGTTTGTTTAAATATCAAAAATATGTAATCAATCAATTAAAATATTGATATTTATCATTCTTTCATTTTCCTTCGGCTCAGTCTCTTAATTCATCAGGGGTCGCCACAGCGGAATGAACCGCCAACTATTCCAGCATATGTTTTACACAGCGGATGCCCTTCAAGCTGCAGCCCAGTGCTGGGAAACACTCATTCACACACATACACTACGGCCAATGTAGTTTATTTAATTCCCCTATAGCGCATATGTTTTGGACTGTGGGGGAATCCGGAGCACCCGGAGGAAACCCACGCAATGGGAGAACATGCAAACTCCACACAGAAATGCCAACTGACTCAGCTGGGACTCGAACCAGCGACCTTCTTGCTGTGAGGCGACAGTGCTAACCACTGAGCCACCGTGTCATCCTTGATATTTATCGATATATCGGATTTTTTGACAACACTTGTTTATTATCATCAGTATTGTTGATGTTCATTCGCAGGGTGCGTAAGAGAACAGAAAGAGAAGAGCGTCAAACACAGGGTGACCTGAGGAAGAGCCAGCGTGCATGTGAACAACTGGACAACCAGAAGGTCACGCAAATCAAGACTTACATCGGGGGGAATAAGTATTGAACACATTGTCATGTTTTTTCCTGGTAATAATATTTCTAAAGGAGCTGCTGACATGGAATTGAACCAGATTTTGGTAAAAACTTTAAACAAATATAACATAAAAATAAAACAAAACAACAAAAGTTGTGTGTAATAAAATGAAGTGACTCTCAAAAAGAAAACACTGAACAACTGAAACATAATTAATACTTTATATAAAAGGCTTTTTTGGTGCTGGCAGCTTAAAGACGCCTATTATATGGAGAATGAAGCCATATGCATTGCTCAGGTGTGAGTTTCTTGATGGTTCTGCAGGGGCATTGCTAGACATTAAGCTGTACTGGGGCACTCCGCCCCTAAAAAATATATATGGGTGTGAACCTACACTGGTCTCACAGTTCGGTTCGGTTACGATTATCACGCCATTGATTTGGTTCAATTGGATATCTCTGTGCATTGTCGATGCTTTCCATACACAGTTTTATATTTTCTTCACAGCACAGCAATTATTGTATTAAAATGTATAAATATATTTCTATACTATTTGTAATACAATTTTGTCATTTAATACAAACAGTAAGATATATAAACTGTACCTTTAAAAAAAACATGAGCATTTATAGCAAATAAAAAATATAAATATCCCGCTCGCTCTCTGAGCCTTGTCTTGGTCACGCGCTCAACAGAAAGGGCTG
>CAIGQZ010001236.1:9152924-9181064 GCA_903798205.1 Danio tinwini | reverse complement strand
GGCGGAGTGGATGTTTGTTAATGTTAACTAACCTATATTAATGGGTTAGTTTATAATGGGTTACTACATTAGTTTATAGGCATGCATGGGCAGGGCCGGAGTGGACATTTTAAAAGTGGGTTGGGGGGGGGGGGCAGCTGTATGAAATCCAAAAGTTTACAATAATCATCTGTTTCTAAATGGTCTGTCTCTAAAAGTAAGGGGGACATATCCCCCCTGTCCTCCCCGGTTGCTATGCCCCTGTGCATGGGAGGATAACTTTGCAAGGTATACCGCTGTTTGGAAAAGTCAAGGTTTTAAAACCGCCAACATTTTCTGCTATATCGTTCCTGTGGTTCATGTAAGATTCGTTTTTACGTTTCTTTTTAGTTTTTTAGGACAACAGTATCTCCAGCAGAAAATATATCAAAAGATGCTGTTATAAATTGTAAATAAATCAAGTTTTAATTAAGGTTTGATTGTAAATAAATACGTTTTTGAAACTAATGAAGACAAAGTTTTTTTAAAAGGTTTAATCCGGATAAAATTGATCAGGATTTAGTAATCCTTTTTCTGCGATCCGTGATCATGTAATCCAGCTTACTTTTTGAGCCAGTTTTTCAAAGCAACATCGGATTGGATCAATTTGATCCAGATAGGAACTTTTCAGGATCACTAAATCTGGATAACCAGTGCTCAAACAGGATAGGAAATCACAATGTAGAAGTATAGATATTTAAAGAGCAACAAGTAGAATAGCCAGTGTGAGGTCAATATAACTTTATTTTATTTGAAATGAAAACACACACATTTAAAAAAAAAAAAAAAAGAAAGTTTCAAATATAGATGTATTGAATTAAAAAAAGACTTAATGCCAAAAACTCCACAATAGTTTCAGACGTCCTCATCTGATGTGGAGAGACCAGCTTGTCTGAGCGTAACCTTTAGGAGGCAGATCTCAAGTCCGGCCTTGGTTTGCTGCAGTTTGGTCAGAGTCAGGTGTTCCTCTGCCAGATGAAGCTGTGCTTCTGCCCTTTCAGTCGCTTTTTGCAATTGTTGAAAGTGATTTAAAGATTGCCATTATTTGCATTTTTTTGGTTATTCTGTTATCATTGCATACCTCACTAATAAATATTCTAAAAACAAAAATATTTTCCATTGTGATGAGTATATATATATTAATTAGTGACAGAATGAAATGTATTGTTTTTGGTCAATTTTGACAGCTGTTTGGGGTATTATTTTATGAGGCCAAACTCTTTCCACTTTGCTGTAGGCCTATACTGAAAGGCTGAATACGTTAAAGCCTACCTGATGGATAAACAAATACAATTAAAACCTCATGAATAAATATGATCTCTTTTAAGATACTGCTGCATGATCCAAATATTGTATTAATTGATAAATTTTTAAAGTTTTCATTATATTTTGGGCATGAAATCCATGCTGAATCCACCCTTCTGATGGGATCAGTTTAATCCAGATTTTTTGGATCAAAGTGATGCAAATCCTACAAAAAATGTCTGAAAAACCCAAACTAAAGGTTTGATCCAGATCAAAACCAAGATTGGATTACGTGATCTAATCCGATTATGTAATCCGTTTTTTCTTTTGAAAAACCCATTTTCAAGATTTGATCCAATCCGTTATCCAAAATCCTAGTGGATTACTTTTGAAAAACCAGGCCCAGAAGTGAATGATTCATTTGAGTTATTTAGCCGGACATATTTACTGTTCCAAAATATCTAAACTTTTTCTCAAAATAAAATATATTGTGAATATATTGTGTTCAAACGGGAAAAAAAGCTATATTTTTTTACCCAGACATTTAAAAAGAGCATATTTTAGAACAGTAATCACAATACCATGAAACTTTTTACCATGATACCATGATATTTTTATCCAAGGTTATGGTATCGTCAGAATCATATACCGGCCCATGCCTAATTAGTTAACACATTAGTTGACATGAACAAATGTTAGTAACACATTAGATAATGTTGGAGTAGTGTAAACTTTACTATAAGATTACTAATTCCCTTGACTAATGATTTGTAAATGATAAATCATGTTATTAAAGAGTTAGCAAACATGATTTACATGCAATTTGAAACTAAGGTTTTCACTACCACTCCAAAATCGTCATGTTATTAATATTTGTTAACCCTTTTAATCATAAACACTTAATGATGCTATAAATATATGTAATACAAGCATACAGTTGAAGTCAAAATTATTAGCCCTATTATGAAATATTTATTCTTTTCCAAATATTTTTACAAGTGATATTTAATAGAGCAAGGAATTCTTCACAGTATTTCCTTTAATATTTTTTTCTTCTGGAGAAAGTCTTATTTGTTTTATTTCAGCTAGAATAAAAGCAGTTATTAATTGTGTTAAACCCATTTTAAGGTCAATATTATTAGCCCCCTTAAGCATTATTTCTTTTGGATAGTCTACAGAACAAACCACTGTTATACAATGCCTAATTACCTTAACTTTACCCTAATTAACCTAGTTAAGCCTTTAAATGTCACTTTAAGCTGAAAACTAGTGTCTTGAAGAATACCTAGTCTAATATTATGTGTTGTCATCATGGCAAAGAGAAAAGAAATCAGTTATTAGAAATGAGTTATTAAAACTATTATGATTAGAAATGTGTTGGAATAATCTGCTCTCGGTTAAACAGAAAATGGAGAAAAAAAATGAAGGAGGACTAATAATTCAGACTTCAACTGTATATTATGTCAAAAAATATTATATTTTCTGATGTAATTAATCATAATTAATCTTTGGCCAGCACTATAATTAATGCATATGTCTTTGCAGACACCTTCACTCGTTGAAAACATTTCCATTAATAAAATAACATCTCATCCGAATTACACCTGCTGGCTCAACGAGCATTCACAAAAGAGCAGGTTAATATTCAAGGCCTGCGAGTCGACTAAGATGGATCCAGGAAACCTCACTCGGTCAGTATTCAAGATATTTACACACACATCTGATCACGTTTAAGATAAAAAAGCACTTTATTATTGCAAATTCTCTGCTTCTCAGGTTATGCACTTATGTGTGTAAGTATGTTTGCGATGATAAAGAGTTTCCTGAAGGTTATGGGAAAAATAAGAAGGAAGCCAAAGAGGCAGCGGCTCTTTGTGTGTATGAAGAGCTCAACAAAACACAAAATACAGAGGTAATTGTGTTATCTACAAAAGAAAGTTAAATAAAAATATGTAAAAACTATAAAAGCTGTGATTTTTGCTGTTTAAGGTCTTGGATGAAAACAGCAATAGAGCTCAGAGGTCAGAAACTACATCTTATAGGTAAGGTCATTTAATACATTTAATAAATGTAACATTCATTCATTTTCATTTGGCTTAGTCCTTTATTTATCAGTGGTCACCACTGTGGAATGAACCGCCAAATATTCTGGCATATGTTTTACACAGCAGATGCCCTTCCAGCCGTAACCTAGTACTAGAAAACACCCATACACTCTCACATTCACACACACACTTATACACTACAGCCAGTTCAGCTCATTCAATTCCCCTATAGCACATGTGTTTGGACTGTGGGGGAAACCGGAGCACCCGGAGGAAACCCACGCCAACACAGGGAGAACATGCAAACTCCACACAGAAACGCCAACTGGCCCAGCCGGGACTCAAACCAGCGATGTTCTTGCTGTGATGCCACAGTGCTAACCACTGAGCCACCGTGCCGCCCATAAATGTAATATTTAATAATAATTTAATAAACAACAATATGAGTGACATGAACAATATTACATCAAGTTTTGGCAATAGCAAAATAACTGATAAAAATCATCTAAATAAATGTAAATCAAAATAATTTATTTGGAACAATGTTGAATATATAAATAAATTAATAAAAATATAAATATTAAATTAATGAATTAAACTTTTCATACTACTGCTTATTTTAACAATGTACATTATGAATAATAATGATAAACTATATAAAAATAAACTCATCTAATAAATGATATTTAGTGTGTGTAGAATTTAACAATTTATTTACTCCTTGAGATGCAATTTTCTTCCCATTCTTCACATTACAATCAAAAACAATCTTGTAATAATCATCAATACACAATACATTGAATTGATCAGAAGAGAACCAAATATTATACATACAGCGGGCAAAATAAGTATTGAACACATCACCGTTTTTCTCAGAAAACATATTTCTAAAGGTGCCGTTAAACTGAAATTTTCCCCGGATGTTGGTAACAACCAAAGAAATCTATATATGCAAAGAAAACAAGCTAATTAGTTTACTAATGAAGTAATGCATAATAAAAAGAAATGACGCAGGGAAACAGTATTGAACACATGAAGAAAGGAAGGTGTAGTTAAGCAGTGAAAGCCCAGACAGCAGCTGAAATCTCTCAGTAGTTCTTCAGCAATCCTCTGCCCTTCCTCAGTGTAAATGAATATCAGCTGCTTCAGTCCAACATCTGCATTAGCAGGAGGATGAAGATGAAACCATCGTGGACATTTCAGCAGGACAATGATCCAAAACACAGCCGAGCTGTAGAATGGTCCAGCCAATCACCTGATCCGAATCCAATAAAAAATACAAAATAAAGCTCAGATTTGATAGACGAGACCCACAGAAGCATCAAGATTTTGACACTCTGTTGAAGTCACACCTGTGCAATGCATGAGACTTCATTCTGCACATGAGAGGTGTCTTTAAAGCTGGTGTCATTTTAGAAAAGCCTTTATATAAAGTATTAATGACGTTTCAGTAGTTTCTCCTTTCTCCTTCTGTCATTTTATTTTAATGACATATTTCAGATTTTTTTGTTGTTTTATTTTGATGTTTGTATTGTTTGTGTTTTTACCGAAGTCTGCATTAATTCCATGTCAACAGATCCTTTAGGAATATATAGAAAAAACATAACTCGTTCAATACTGCTGCCCTGCTGTATACACACATATACAAACACACTCACATGTACAGTATACACATATACCCATACATAAATATACATAATAAAGAACAGTGGCTTAGTGGTTAGCACTGTCCCCTCACAGCAAGAAGATCACTGTTCGAGTCCCGGCAGGGCCAGTTGGCATTTCTGTGTGGAGTTTGCATGTTCTCCCCGTGTTGGCGTGGGTTTCCTCCGGGTGCTGCGGTTTCCCCCACAGTCCAAACACATGCGCTATAGGGGAATTGATTAACTAAATTGCCTGTGGTGTTTGAGGGTGAATGACCATGTATGGGTGTTTGCCAGTACTGGGTTGCAGCTTAAAGGGCATCCACTGCATAATTCCTTCACATTGTGTTTGTTTATTATTACATTTTGTCTTTTGCTAAGTGCTAGCCTGGACCACCGTTCGAGTGTTGCAGACGATTCTCGAAGCAGCACGCCTGACAACAACTACATTGCATATCTCAATAACTACTGCCAGAAGACTAAACGTGTATATGACTTCAAATTAGTGGATAGAAGAGGTCCTCCTCACAACCCAATGTAAGTCTCACACACATACAGTTGAAGTCTGAATTATTAGCCCTCCTGTATATTTTTTCCCTAATTTCTGTTTAACAGTGAGATATTTTTCAACGCATTCCTAAACATCATAGTTTTAATAACTCATTTCTAATCACTGATTTCTTTTATCTTTGCCATGATGACAGTAAATAATATTTGACTAGATATTCTTCAAGACACTAGTATTCAGATTAAAGAGACATTTAAAGGCTTAACTAGGTTAATTGGGGTAAAGTTAGGGTAATTAGGCAAGTCATTATATAACAGTGGTTTGTTCTAGACAATCTAATTGTAACCAAAGGGGAGTCGGGTATCAACAGAGAGAGGATCCTTGTGCAGCTTTATTCAGAAATGTCAGACAGGCAATGGTCAAACACAGCAGCAAATGGGTACGTACAGGGAAATTTAGAAGCATAGTCATGTCACAGGCAAATGCTTGATACAGGTGGCAGACAACGGGAACAAGGCAAGGGTCAAACACTAAAAGACTGAACTAGGAGAACCGACCAACAAGACTTAGCAAATGTGTGTGTGTCAATGGTCCCAATTATACTGTCAGGTCTTGATGCCCAATTCTGATTTGTTGCCTATATTTGATTTATTTGCCTGTTTACACGTTCTTTTAATTGTGACCCATATCTGATAAATGTGTTTATTCTTGCCATACAATTTACGACGTCACGCATGCGTAAAGGCGGGTTCTAGCATCTGCGCCACACTAGCCACGATGGAAGAAAGTGTCTTGCTTTTAGCTCTGCAAAATATGCAAAGATGTCCAACTTTAAAATGATTTTGAGGCGGAGGAGGGAAAGGGCCGTCATCGCAGCTTGCACCTATGGTTTATATACAGTTGAAACCAGAAGTTTACATACACTCTAAAAAAAGGAACATAACCATTTTTTTTTATGTCTGATGGTAAATCATACTAAACGCTTACTACTTTAGGTCTGTTAGGATTACCTACATCATTTACATTTGCTAAATGCCAGAATAATGAGGGAATTAATTTTTTTGAGAATTTGATATTTGTTTAGCTTTGCTTTTAAACTGTATATCTTTGGTCAATCTGTTTATCTTTTGGGTATCCTTCCACACGCTTCTCACAATAGTTTGAAGGAATTTTGACCCATTCCTCCTGACAGAATTGGTGTAACTGAGTCAGATTTGTAGGCTGTCTTGCTCAGACACGTTTTTCAACTCTGCTCACAAATTTTCTATAGGATTGAGATCAGGGCTTTGTGATGACCACTCCAAAACATTCACTCTGTTGTCCTTAAAGCACATTTAAACTAATTTGGCAGTATGCTTAGGGCTTACTCACACTATGCTATCCGAACCGTGCCCAGGCCCGTTTCCTGGATAATTTGAGAAGTGTGAGCGCTCTGAATCGGGCTCAGGCATGGTACACTTGGGCGGCCCGGCACCGGTTAGAAGAAGTGGGCCTGAGCACAGTTCACTTGGGCTCAGCCGTGGTACGCTTACAGTGTAAGTGCAAGCGTGCTTGAGCCCGAAACTGAAAGAGAGACGTGACTTTTAAGGGACTGTTTGATTATGGATTAATTAATCATTCGTACTGTTCAATGAACGCAAACTGTCGTAGATTATTAAAGACTCAAACCCCTCACTGCACCACAGCTGCAGCTTCAGCAAACCTCCTAATTCCTGCAGCACGAGGACTTTATGATTGTTTATGAGCGTCAAAAGTGTCTGATCTGTTCAGTGAAATATTAGACTGTGTCACCGCATATCAAACCACTTAAACCATATAACTAAAGAAATCTCCACTGTGCTGAGCGAGAGCGCTTACTGAACAGCGCATCATCCATGACATAAGCACGCTTAGGCTCGAATGTAATGTGAGTGCGGGCCGTCGGGGGAGACGGGAGGGGGGACAAGCATGCTTTGGCCCGGTTCAAGACAACTGTACATAGTGTGAGTACGGCCTTAGGGTCATGGTCTGTTTGGAAGACCCATTTGTGGCCAAATTTCCTGGCTGATGTCTTGAGATGTTGCTTCAGTATTTCTACATAATGTTCTTTCTTCATGATGCCATCTATGCTGTGAAGTGGACCAGTCCCTCCTGCAGCAAAACAGCCCCACAACATGATGCTGCCGCCCCCCATACTTCACAGTTGGGATGTTGTTCCTAAGCTTGTAAGCTTTCCCCTTTGTCCTCCAAATGTAACACTGGTCATTATGGCCAAACAGTTCAATCTTAGTTCCATCAGACCACAGGACATGTCTCTAAAAATTTGTCTTTTTCCCAGTGTAATTTAGCAAATTGTAATCTGGCTTTTTTTGTTGATTTTGGCTTGTTGATTTTCCAATGTTGTCACACAAGGAAGCAGTGTGTTTGAGGCTTTCCTTAAATACTATTCTACAGTTGTGCCTCCAATTAACTCAACTGTTGTCAATTAGAAACTTCCAAAACCTTGACACCATCATCTGAGCTTTTTCAGAGGCGTAATAATCTTATTGTGTGTAAACTTGACTTTCAAGAAAAGTTATAACAATTTTTCAAACAAAATCTCTCTCATTATTCTGCTGTTAAGCATAACAGAAACAAATGTGATAATCCTAACTTACCTAAAAGAGAAAAAGTTTAGTCACATTAACATCTGACTTTTTTTTTAATGGTTATGTGCCTTTCTATAGAGTGTATGTAAACTTCTGGTTTCAACTGTATGGTGTCCTCAACCATTCAGAGGATTTTGTGGGTACGAGAGAGATCTCATGTCTGGTGGGAGCAAATTCTGGCAAATGACCACTTTCCTCTTACATGTTTCCTCTGTTGTTGTTGTTGTTGTTTACCGCGTCGGCATCTCCACACACGCTGTTCCTTCTACGTCATTAAACCGCAGAGAAGTACCACATTGTTGCAAGTTTAATGACTTACAAAACGAAATGCCTCAATAAATCTCATCTGTCTGTTTACATGAGTCGCATTGTCACGTATCTGATTTATAGCTGATTTATTTCCACATATGAAGGAGCCCTAAAACCGATCTCTGAATATTTGAATGCATGCGTTTTTTTCGGGTTTGCATGGTCATAGAACAGATCCGATCTGTGTCACATATGAGCAAAAAATCGGAATCGGGTCACATTTAACTGACAGTGTAAACGGGGCCAATGTGAGCAGTCTATATAGTCCATGTTAGATCAGCTCCCAGCTGTGTGTGTGTGTAATTAACGGTGATTCTGGAACAGGTGTGTTTGAGGTGCATGACGGGATATGTAGTTCATAAAGTGACAGAATTGTAGTCCGGGTGAGGGTGCATGTGTTTACCAGCGATCTGCAAGCCTGGATTGCTGGTGATTGTGACTCTAATACAAATAATGCTTAAGGGGGCTAATAATATTGACCTTAAAATGGTTTTATAAAAATTAAAAACTGCTTTCATTCTAGCCGAAATGAAGCAAATAAGATATTTTCCAGAAGAAAAAATATTATAGGAAATACTGTGAACAATTCATGAATCTGTTCAACATCATTTGGGAAATATTTGAAAAAGAAAAACTAAATTTACAGGAGGGCAAATAACTTTGACTTCAACTGTATAATGAAATTAGACACCTGAAACATTTGCTCATTTAATCCCCTCCTTTATTTAAATAAAAAAACAATAATTAAGTAATTTAATTAAGTTCAATTATTAGTAATTTAATAAGTAATTTATGTTTCTAATCTTGCTGTGATTCACATTGATTCAGACTGAGAATGTAAAACAGGCATTTATTTCTTCAGATTTGTTTATAAAGTTGTGATGGATGGGAAGGAATACCCTGAAGCACAAGGAAGGAGCGCTAAAGAAGCAAAACAAAATGCAGCTCAACATGCTTGGAGTGAAATTCGGGATCAGTCTGGCTGGACCACACCGGTAGGAGGATTCAGAAACACTGTTAAGACTTTACGCTATTTGTTAAGGATGTCATGTTCATTAATAAACATGCATGCTTTTAATTAACAGAGTTCTGAAGATGGCGCATTCTCCCAATCCCAAGATACATCGTAAGTTGTCACAAAAATAATGCATCTTTATATCATAATGCATTATGTTCACCTTGTGCATTTGGGATATGGTATTCAGTTGATGGTTAATAATGGTGAATTGCAAAAATAAAGGACTTTAGGAAAATTAGTTTTAAAATACTTGTAATCAGACTCCAGCTACCTTTTATTAATGAATATTTTTTTCCATATAAATCTGCCGCTTATATACATTCATGCAATGCAATTGCAAAGTTTTTAAAATGAAATATTTGGTGTGCAGCTGATTAGATATTGCTGTCAGTTTCATGTTTTTTTTTAATATTTGTTTCCATAACTTTGCTCATAATAAGTGAATGTTTTGAACTCATCAGATGTGGTGTAGTGTTATTTAGTGTTACTCTCAGCAAACACTAACAGTGAGGTATGTTAGCATATGTATTGTGAAGTATTTACTGCCCATCATTGCACTTTAAACACACGCTGTTGAGGCTCTTGTTGATGATAGAGCTGAAGATATTTTGTATTTTTTATCTGTCATAGCACAAGATTATCCTACTGCACTATATTTGACATCAAACAAGAGTTTGCACAAAAGTAATCTAAAAGTAATCCAAACATAGTCTGATTACATTACCATAAACATGTAATCTAAAGTGACTGGCCACAATTTCATTCATTTATTTTCCTTCGGCTTAGTCCCTTATTTATCAGGGGTCACCATAGCGGAATGAACCGCCAACTATCCCAGCATATGTTTTATGCAGCGGATGCCCTTCCAGCCGCAATCCAGTACTGGGAAACACCCATACACTCTCGCATTCACACACACACTCATACACTACAGCCAATTTAGTTAATCGATTCCCCTATAGCGCATGTGTTTGGACTGTGGGGGAAACTGGAGCACCTGGAGGAAACCCACGCCAACACGGGGAGAACATACAAACTCCACACAGAAATACCAGCTGGGACTCGAACCAGTGACCTTCTTGCTGTGAGGCGACAGTGCTAACCACTGAGCCATAAGTAATCCACCCAGCTCTGATAAAGTAGCATTGCAGTGTACCGATGTATTTACTGATGTGTTTTGTAGTAAATCCGAGGACATCCAGCGCTCAGCAAACGCCTCCAGCACGAGTGATTTCATCTCTTTCAGAGACTCTGCTGCTGTCAGTTCTCCAGTGGCCACCAGTCCTGTAAGTCTATGTTGTTCAAATGCATAAGAAGAGAATAATCTAGCTAAAGCTTCTTTATTTATTTAAGTTTGAACCCTTGTGTATTGTTCAATTTTACTCCCCTTTCATTTTGTTGGTGGCTGTTTTTGCCCCATTGACTTCCATTATAATCATATCTTTTGATTGCAAAGCTTTTGACAGCATTTAATCATGCATTCCTGATTATTGCTGGTTTTCCATGTTGGGAGGAGGCATAATGTGCCATTTTTACTGTTGATCATCAGTTGTCAGCATTAACCCTTTAGATAGGCCTCTGTAAAAAAGTTTCTGGTTTTTATATGAAGTTCAGTGGAGTAAAACAGCAGATTATAGTGTGTGCGTGCAGAAATATGTTTACTGTGCTATAAGAGCTGAGCTGATTATTTAGATTTTCTCATACATATAGACATATTAAGTGTAGTGGTGTTACGGATCACAAATCTGCAGTTCGGATCGCACTACGATTTTTTAGTCACGGATCAGACCATTTTTTGGATCAGCAAAAAAGTGAGGAGACAAATGGGATTTGCTTTCCATTTATATAAAAATATTACTGCAGTAAACATTGCTTTAACAAACAGAACATAGAACCTGTAATGTTAATAAAAATAACAATCAAGAAAGAACCAGCTGAAGAAAGAAAAGTATTAAATATGAAATATGATCTTTACTGTTGCTGATAATGCTGAATATAGAAATCTAACATCTTGTACAACAGATCATATTTATCTTCAATTAATGATTCAACAATTCACACATTAAACTTCATGTTTAATTATACTGGAGGTGTATTATTTCTGAAAACCTATTCAGTGGCATCATTTTGATGGTTGTTTGTCGCCATCTGTCGGTTACACAATGTAATTGCTTTTACCAGCGTCAAATTCACCAGAGTCATGTTTCATTTAACAGTGATTTTAATCTTTTCCATAAACATCAGTGTTTATATCTGAACTATAAACTATTCTCCCAGCACTTCTGTGTTATTTAATTGTTTGTAACTCACTGAAAAAGTGTAAAAACTGAATCTCTCTCGATGCAGATTTCACTACAGCGCTTTGAAACATTAAACATATTAACATATGCAAATTATATGCATTAACATATGCAAATTATTATCATTTATCATTCATGTTGCGCGGGCTTGAACTGAGATCACCTTTTAATGTTTAATTGTGCAGCTTTACACTGAATGCATTAATGCAGGCTAAACAAGCAGTGACAGAAAACACATTAAATAAATTAATAGCCTAAGAAAGCATTTAGGAAGGTCCAGTGCTTAATTTGTGAATTGCGAGGTCCCGGATCAGATCAGGGTAACGGATCCGGCATGTTACCCGAGGATGGAGAGGTGTCGCGCACGAAAGTAGAAAGCGGGTGGTGCGGTGGATAGCAAAGGGGTGCGACACAGGACGAAAGTGAAGAGGGTTGGGGAGTCGCGGAAGAAAGTGAAAGTGAACAGCAGACGGGTGAGGAGGGGGATCGGTAAAATGAGGCATGTTCCGGCACAAATTAAGCCCTGGGTAGGTCCCACCACAACTTTTCCCGTCATCATTATATCTAACAGGGAAGCCAAAATGCTTTCATGCAGGTGATTTGAATGACACGGGAGGCGATCTCTCTGCAATGGTTATAAATGTTGGATTAACCGACAAGTTCAAAATAAATTATTAATCTGCGGGTCACGTGCGTTCCGAACCATGAGTTGTGATCCGTACAGATCACGGATCAACAGTGATCCGTTTCACCCCTACTTAAGCGTGCTAAGGTCTCTCTTACACTCTCACACGCTCACTCACTCACACACAAAGACGCACACACTACACTCCATAAAAAAGCCAGAAACTAAGCTTTTTTTGCAGCGTAATTTATGATCAACTGTAGTTTTATCTCTTTCCAACAGGGAAAACCAGCAACAATCAAGAACACATAATAATATGTTGTCATGGCTTTGCAATCATAAAATGGGATAATAATGGAAGTCAATAAGGCAAAAACAGCCACCAACATAAACAAAGTAGTCAATTTGCAATGTATTGTTGAGTTTTTAAAAAATCCAAAGTATTTTCCCAAAATATGTCAAAATTCAATTCAATTCACCTTTATTTGTATAGCGCTGTCAGTGTCAGTTCAGTTTTCAGAGTTTAAGTTCAGTTCAGTTTAGCTCAGGTCATTGCTCCAAACACTGTGGAGCAATTCCATTGATGCGCAGCTCTACAGATCCTGAACCATGCAAGCCAGTGGCGACAGCGGCGAGGAAAATACTTCACCAATTGGCGAAAGTGAAAAATTTAAAAACCTTGAGAGAAACCAGGCTCAGTTGGGCACGACCATTAAGCAAAATATGCAAAAATCATTCCATTTGCTGAAACACAGAGAAATCTGTGGCCAAATTAAGCCTCAAAATCCCCCCAGAGTGGATGAAAACACCCCCAACAGCACACAAGGGTTAATGTTTAATTATTGTTGAAATTTTGTTTGTGATTTTATGTTGTTATGCTGGATACACTTTGGTCAATGGCAGTTGTTTAAATGTGCTTTAGAAATAAAATGTGTATTGTATTGATCATTTATCAAGCTTTTCTGCAAGTGAGTGTGTAGTTATGCTCTAGATATAATAGGGATGCATGATATATCGGCAGACATATTTATATTGGCTGCTAAATGGCATTTTCTGATAACAGGAATTAGGTTGATATCTTTAAATTGATACTTTGTATGTTATTTCCGCAGATTGAGTCACTTCACATGCTTGCTGTGCACTACTGTTTCATTATTTTACTGGTATTTTAATGTTGGTTAATGTTCAGTGACTTGGTTGCTTTATTTATGCTTCAGTAGATTTTATTCAAAAGAAATTTGGCCATAGAAAAGAATATTTGATTGATAAAGGTCAAACTTTAAAAGGTTTTAAAATACTAACTTTATGTGTTTGCCTTTTGTTTTTGCAATCATGCAGAAAAATGTAAAAATATCTATATTTATCGACTAATATATCGGATATCGGAGTTATCGGTATCGCTCAAAAGTGACATATCGGTGCATCCCTAGTATAATTTTGATATCCTCTGACCTGCATCTTGTACAGCTTGCACGTCTTTGTTTTACGTTATTAAGAAATTGTTTAAAGGCAAACGTAAATATATTAGAGTCTGTCCATTCTCATAAAACCTACTGTACATTACATTTTGTGTTTTAATGAATTCACTGATGTGTTGCAGTCTGTGAGCCCAGTGGATGTGAAGCCAAAAATAAAGTAAGCTCTATTTCAGAAGCTAAATAACAGAAGTTATATTTTTAACAATAACAACACTGATGTGAATGGTTATACTCTTTTTCTTTTAGATTAGCACCAAGATTTCTTTCACCAAATGGCCTGGACAGAAGTAAAGAGGTATTGCAAAATTCTTTACCAGAAAATAGGTTTACAAGTTTCATTTCTGTGACCAATAAGGAAAATAAACAAGACTCTATTAAAAGTTTTGTGCTGTATTATGAATATCTTCAGTAAAGTTATACCCTAAAGAATACCCTTCCTACTGAGCTTCGTACAATCACTGACTTACCAAGTTTTAAAGCCAAGCTTAAGACCCACTTGTTCAAAATGGCTTTTATTGCATAGTAGCTAGGGTTGGGCTGATAGACGATGCCATCGTCCATGGCTGATAGGCGATAAACTTCACGATGCTGAGCTGGCATTGCGATCCATTGTCCCGCCCCACATTTCTATTAATATATAACTTATTATTTGCATGTCGTCTTAATAGCAATAGCGGTCTTTTCATGAGCTGTGGTCAATTTTACATAGGGCTCGAAATGAACTTTTTCACTTGGTAGCACCGGTGCTCCCAACTTCAAAAATTTAGGAGCACCAGAAAAAAATTAGGAGCACCACCAAAAATGAATGAGCACCACTGCAAATTGTATATTAAGGGATTTATTGTATTTGAAAACAACATCAATCAGGACTAACAAAAACCAGAAACAACTAACTAATGCTGTGATGACTTATTGATATCTGTGCAATAATTCCAAAATTAATGTCTAATAATTATAAAATATTATTAATGATGATGATGACGATGTCAATAATACTTCACAATGTATTACAGTTATCATGCTGCCCTGAATGTGCTTGAATGCGAGTTATGTACTGTAAAAGGTCCTGCTGTTACTTTATGAAAAATACATTTCTGGTTTGCATCAAACAAAAATGAAGCATTGCAGTAAGTAATATTTATTTTGCACTATTGTTTTTATATGCATGTCAATTTAATAACCAATATTTCTGCTACAAAACAAACATAAGATTATAATAAATCATTCAATCCAATGCTGAAAGCTGCAAAGCAGTCATCAGTAAATAAAAAAATAATCTACATCTCAAGAAAGAATGAACCAAAGATAGTAAGAAAAGTCTCACCTCTACCACTCTTTAAAAGTTTTGGTTTGGGTTCGTGTCAAAGCAGGCGAGTCAGCTGACCCAATATAAGAGCAGGCAGAGCAGGATTCTCCTGATGACCACCGGCGCAAATACATTTCTTTGTTATGAGCCGCAGATTCAGTTTAAACTCAGTAAAGGCGAGCTTCTTTGGCGATGATGTGTACAGTGTTGGATTTTACATTTAGTGGACATTTGCGCTGAACACGCAGTGAATGCAACGCAGCGAGATTCGGGCACCTTCTCCGAAAACACTCGATTGATCTCGGCTGGCGCCCTTAAAAGCTCCCTGTTATCTGACAGAGGAAAGCCTTGAGTGATTGACAGCTAATATGAACCAATATAGCGGCAGGGAAGTCCGATTCAGCACATTTTTAGAAAAAAAACTAAACAAGTCGCACTACAACCATTATATGCAGTCGCACAAATGCTCCCAAATATATTATGAGGTTGCATAGATTAAATTTTGGGCGCATATGCGACTAAAATGGTCGCAATTTCGAGCCCTGTTACATATAGCTGCTGCTTGCACGGCTGACAGCATTGTGAGGATTAAATGAAGGATTATACAGCACCTCTCATGTTTTAAATGGGTAGATTTAGTGGCAAACGCTGTTACCTGCAAACCCCGTCCCACAGACTTTACAGTAGAAGCCACTGGAAGTCTTTTATCCATTCTTGGAAGTGTAAATGGTGGATTAACATTCAGCACATGATCACTAACAAGATGTGCCATTATTAGTAACTTTAGTGGTTTCTAAAACTAAATCTGTCAGTGTTGTTTTCATTCTCTCATCTTCAGCGCTTCACATTTCCGCGGTTGTAGCTCCTGTCATCTGAAGGCAGAAAGCATTGACTGAGGGATTGACAGCTGATATTAACCAATCCATTTTCGTTCAGTTCTAGAGCAGTGGGCCAATAAGAAGAGCACAAAGGCGGGGCAAGCATTGCAGGCTTTTTTCACTTCAGCAAGTTCCCATAACAACTGTTTTAATCTGTTCCTGAGCGCTGCGTTTGACGTTTTTAGGTGCAAAGATGCATTCTGCATAAATGTCTCCTAAATCTGTGAACGCGGTGAGGATTTTGCAGTGAAAACAGGTCGCACTGCAACAATTTGTGCACTCGCACACATGCTTCCAAATATATATTTAGGTAACATAACATTTCGGCCGCATATGCGACCAAAACGGTCAAACCCTAGCATCTTTACTTGTTATTATTTCCCTATAATAATATTAATAAAATAAGGAAGTTATCATCAATCACAATAGAAATTACAGTGAACTCCAAACCAACTCTCGTCTACTCCACCAGCTGTGGGAAAAAGCCATTATAACGACACAGATCACTCCGCCTGTTCATGCCAAAGTCCCGTGGAAAAAAAGTGATTGACAGGTGGTAATTTGTGTGTAACTATTTATTTATGGTTTGGTTATGGGTAAAGCAAAGACCATGTGGGTCAGGTAGTGAAAACAGTAAGCTACATGTTATTTAACAACCACCACCCCCGCCTACGACAACGATGCCATCATCCATCACGATGTTTCACATTGTACGACGCCAAATTGGTCAACATCGCCCAACTCTAATAGTAGCTGTAACGTATGGATATGAGGCTCCACGTGCAGTTTATTGAAGAGTCGTCATGCAGGCAATGGTCAACAACAGAGACGAATAGGAGTATGTAGGATAATCCAAAGAGCGTAGTCGAAAAACAGGCAAAAGTTCAAGACAATAAACGGTGGGAAAAACAAGAAAAACTGCTTTGTTATGCTTCACTAAGAAAACAAGACTCCACAAAGTGTGTGTGAATGTAAGCAGTGTATATAGTCTCCCAGCTGTGTTTGTGTGTGTGTGTAATCATTGGTAAACCGGAACAGGTGTGTGTGAGGTGCATGACGGGATGTGTAGTTCATAAAGTGACAGAATTGTAGTCCGGGTGATGGTGCATGTTTACCAGCGATCTGCAAGTCTGGATCGCTGGTGATCAAGACAGTAGAACGGACACTTTTCTCTGTTTTAATGTTTTGCTGTATTCTATTGATGTTTCTTGTATTGTTTTTGGATCATCTGCTTTTTAGTTGTGTTGTATAATTAGTTTTTACTGGTGTAAAGCACGTTGGTCAACCTTTGCTGTAGTAAGGTGCTATATAAATAAAGGATGATTAGTTAATTGATAAAATTATAGTTGTGATATTAATAGGTAGATTTAAAAGGTAGCGTAATGAGAATAGTGCAAATGTTGTTGAAGTCTATTTCTACTTAATAAAAATCATAATAAATCCTAAATAAATAATAAATCATGTTTTGGGACGTTAGGTGTAGTTATTCATTCAATTGCTTTCGGCGTAGTCCCGTATTTATTAGGGGTCGCCACAGCAGAATGAACCGTCAACTTATCCAGCATATGTTTTACGCAGTGGATGCTTTTCCAGCTGCAACCCAGTACTGGGAAACATCTATACACACTCATTTACACACACACACAAACACACACACACACACACACACACACATACACTACAGTCAATTTAGTTAATCAATTTCCCTAAAGCGCATGTGTTTGGACTGTGGGGGAAACCGGAGCACTCAGAGGAAACCCACGCCAACACGGGGAGAACATGCAAACTCCACACAGAAACTGACCCAGCCAAGACTCTAACCAGCGACCTTCTTGCTGTGAGGCCACAGTGCTAAGCACTGAGCCACCATGTCACCAAGTTGTAATTATGACAAATTAAAATGTGTTAATCATGACATAAAGTCATTACCGTTACATAAAATAGTTTATTCATGGTATTTTGTTTTATTTTAGCTTGTTATATCATATTGACTTTATTTTTATGTGGTGAACATTTATAATTAAATAAAGAAATGTGAACTGAAATATATATATGCTTCCTCTGGGCTCTATTTTCTAGAAAACATTGTCTGTCTCTTCACTGTTATGCAGATGAAACCCAAATCTACCTGACTTTAAAACCAAGTTCAAGTGCGCTAGAGACTCTTATGCTATGCTTGTCGGGATGTGAAAGACTGGTTGTCTTTGAACTTTCAAGATTTTAATGAAAGACTGAAATGATTTAATTCGACCCATCAAACTCTTCCAGAGTTTATATAGCTAATCTTGAAAAATTACGTTTTTCTACGAAGCCCTGGGTAAAAAACCTGGGTTTTATTCTGGATGATGGCTCGAGCTTTGACAAACAGAGAAATGCAGTGGTCAAATCCTGCTTCTTTCAGCTTCGACTTAAAAAACAGTCAAATCTATTCTGTCTAGAAAACATTTAGAAAAAATAATCCATGCTTTTATTACCGCTAGATTGGACTATTGTTACTTATTATACTTTGGGATTAGTCAGAAAACCTTATCCCGTTTACAATTAGTTCAAAATGCTGCTGCAAGGCTTTTAGCAGGTACCAAGAAACATGACCACGTTACACCAGCTTTACACTCTGTGCACTCGCTGCCTGTGCACTATCGAGTCACTTTTAAAATTCTTCTCTTGGTTTTCAAATCTCTAAATGGCCTGGCACCTTCTTATCTGTCAGACATGTTAATTGAGCATCAGCCTGGTCGGTCTCTTCAGTCATCTAACCAGAGACTGTTATACATCCCTAAGTCGAGGCTGAAATGCAGAGGTGACCGTGCCTTTACAGTAGCTGGTCCTAAGTTGTGGAATGCTCTGCCCCTCTGTATTAGATCTGTTTCATTCCTGTCTGTTTTTAAATCTAGGTTGAAAACTTACCTCTTTGATTTGGCATTTTATCAATGAAAATTGTCTGCTTTAGCTATAATTTTATATTTTTCTCTGTTGTCATTTGTACTATGCAGCACATTGGTCAACCTCTGGTTGTGTTAAATAGTGCTGTATAAATAAAATTGACATTGAATGTGTTTATGAGGCCAGTTTCAGAATTCTCCAAACATAAGAAACAATTACTGTATTGTTATTTGCTTTTGTCTAAAGTTTTCTTCTAATTTATTTCCAGGGTGGTCCTGACATGAAGGTACCAAACCCAGCAAAGGTGTCTGGAGCTCAAACTACAAACAGTGCTACCAAATCAAGGCAAATATTTGTTCTTTCTTAATATCTATAAAAAAAAATTCAATTAGAAATCCGTGGCTTTCATGTTCATCTTTGTAGGTTTTTAGAAGACTTTGACTCAATAAATCCGATCGGCAAAGGCGGCTTCGGTCGAGTTTTCAAGGCAAGACGAAAGCTTGAGGACAAATATTATGCCGTGAAGATAGTGAAAAGTACAGAGTAAGTCATTCAGGTTTCTTTGTCTTGTAAGGTTTTGAATAAATAATTAATAGCCAAATTGAATGAATAATTAATAATTGTTACAAAAACTTGTATAATGTTTATCAGGGGTGTAAATGCTTTTCTTACTGAGATTTATTTTGTCTTGTTTCTAGTCTAAATATCTAAAAATTCTTAAATCAAGAAGCATTTTCTAGACAAGCAAAATATATTGTCTTGTTTTCAGAAATAATATGCCAAATTGAAGTGAGTTTTTCCTTAAAACAAGCAAAATAATCTGCCAATGGGGTAAGCAAAATAATCTTATGTGAAAAGAAAAAACAAGAATATTTTGCTTACCCCATTGGCAGATTATTTTGCCAATGGGGTAAAATAATCTGCCAATTATTTTTCCTAGGCTGCAAGGAAAAACTGACTTAATATTGGCATATTACTTCTTAAAACAACATGTTTTGCTTGTCTAGAAAATTCTTCTTGATTTAAGATTTTTTTGATATTTGGACTAGAAACTAGACAAAAAAATTAAGTAAGAAAAGCATTTTTTGCAGTGCAAGCAGAACCGTTTGTTCTGATAATGTAAAAACAAAATGGTGCTGCGTGTAAAAGTTAAATTATTCTCATTCTTATTACTACAGAAGAATATCTATAAATATTAGGGGTGTGACAAGATCTCGTTGGACGAGATCTCGCGAGATTAAATCACGACGAGATTTTTCGTCGAGGTAAAAAGTTGTCTCGTGAGTAGATGTTATCATGATGGAGTGTGAGGGTGAAATTAGCATTGAAGATTGGAAGCAGGATTGAATTTAAACCACAAATCAAGTGCTTTGCACACACCTGGTAAGGCTGCCCTCTGTGTTGCACATGCCACTCGGTTGGGCGGGCATATGTGACGTAAACGCTTTTTTTTCTCATCGGCCAAAGGCTGCTGCGTTATTCATGTCCAAGCAGAGGCTGCAAGTATAGCCACTCAAATTAACCATGGACATCATTACCACGTGATGGAATTTCACTTAGATGTGCTGAAAGTCATTATTGAAGTGCAGTACATACATGTAAACACCACAATTAAACTATTAGGCTACCATCGTGTAGGACTTTTAGCTGGATTTTGCGATAGGACAGTCCACACAGCTGTTTGACATAATATTCTCTGCACCTACACACATCTCTAAGCGCGCACACACATAATGAACTGCTGGAGACTCAACACACCCGCCTTCATCATTAATAAACACGTTTATGCTGTACGTGAAAAGCGGACGCTTTCTTTTGCTGGTTCAAGTGACCAAATTCCACACAGAGACTAAAAAAGCTTTCATATGTGTGCTGTAGCACAAGTATTTCAGCATGTTCACGAGAGAGAAAGAGAGCGCACCATCCGCCACGTAACCAACATATACTGTTGCATACGTGCAGAAATCAGGCCATGGACATTACATCAAGACGCCTACTGGTTTAAAAAGGCCTAGATTAAAAGAAAATGGACAAATGAGAAGGTTTTTTGTCATAAACTACAGCAAAACAACTTGTCAAGAAGAAAATAAAAAATGAAACCATGGGAACTGAATAAATACAGGAATGAAGAAAAAAAAGAGCGCTTTATTATCAGCTGTTAGTCAGCGCCCGCTCTTTATTTTCTGGTCATTGCACCTTTTGCTGTGTGCTGTGTAATTGCAGTCAATCATGTACGAGTCACATTTAAAAGATGATAAATGTAAGCAGGTCATCAAAAAAAATCAGACACTGTCAGAAAATCTGAATTGACCATCAAGACCTGCAATGTAAACACTCTGAAATGCAGGAGAAAAGCCTGTCAGTAGAGTTAGCTTTTTCTATTTAAATATTAACACATATTTTACAGTGTTTGCATGTTCATTGCATAGAATTAAATTTAAACTAATATAAAACTATTGCATACATAAAATTATGGGAATAATTATGGAAATTGTATACATAAAAATGGAAGTAAATTCATTACAAGTTAATAAAAAAACACCTAAATTTTTTTGCATTTTGTAAATTTCTTTTTAAATCTATGTTCCATTCATATATTAGCAAAATATTTGAATTTTAAGATTATTTTATTAATATTCATCAAGGATTTCTTTAAAATAGTGTAAAAATCTCATCTCGTCTCGTTCTCGTGAACCCAATCTCGTGTCTCGTCTCGTGGAGTAGGCGTCTTGTCACACCCCTAATAAATATTCATAAATATTCTATTCTTGTTATATTATATCTCGACAAGCCGTGTAAAAATGAGGCACTGCTAAAGACACAAATGTATAACGTCTGTCAAGCATGTTTACACAGAAAAACAATGGAAATATAAGTGTAATAGAAATAGAAATCTTAAATTTAATGCACAGGTAATGTTTTATTTCTGTTGTTTTAGGTGAGAGTTTGGCTTAACCTTTGAAAGTTTAATACAGTCTCCTGATTATAACGTTTCCTTTTACATTTATTATGTTTATAATTTGTTCTGAAGATCCTCCAGGATGTACTACATCCTTAAAATATCATCATCGTTATAGCCATGATTTTACATTCACAACCTGTACAACAGTTTTGTAAGCCAGCAGCGTGATGCATTTAGAAATGTAGTTCATCTTTTTTATTGCCTACATGATGTGACGGTATATTTGCTTAATTTTCCTAGAAAAGCTCGTCGTGAGGTTGGTGCTTTGGCTGATTTTAATAACCCCAACATCGTCCGCTACTTCTCATCATGGGAAGAGGACACAGCGTACAAACACGAGTCGTCAGAGAGCTTCTCAGAGTAATGCACCAAACACAACACCTGCTCTAACTAACACCGGCCCTACACGACTACTGTGTTTACTAGTTTTTCACCATTTAAAACAAGTTCACTACACAGACACATTAACTATCGAGTAGTCATGAAGCAGCGTATTACTAGTCTAGTCTTATATACACACACACACACACACACATGTATATATATGTGTGTGTATAGAACTAGACTAGTTATGTCATGTTAGAGACTAGTTATTTCCTGTGAGATACTAGTTATGTCATGTGAGAGACTAGTAAAAGACTAGTTATGTCCAGTGAGACTATTGGTGTCTCATGCACTATGAGAGACTGGTAAAAAGACTATGTCCTGTGAGAGACTAGTAAGGGACTAGTTATGTCCTGCGAAACTAGTTATGTCATACAAAAGACTAGTAAGACTAGATCTGTGACTATTGGTGTCTCATGCACTATGAGAGACTGGTAAAAAGACTAGTTATGTCCTGTGAGAGACTAGTAAAGGACTAGTTATGTCCTGTGAGACTAGTTATGTCATACAAAAGACTAGTAAGACTAGATCTGTGACTATTGGTGTCTCATGCACTATAAGAGACTGGTAAAAAAGACTAGTTATCTCCTATGAGAAACTAGTTATGTCCTGTGAGGGATTAGTAAGAGACTAGTTATGTCCTAGTTATGTCACATGAACAACTAGTTGTGTCCTGTGAGAGACTAGTTATGTCCTTTAAGACTAGTTATGTCATACAAAAGACTAGATAAGACTAGTAAGACTAGATCTGTCCTATGAGACTATTGGTGTCCTATGCACTATGAGAGACTGATGAAAAGACTAGCTATGTCCTGTGAGGGACTAGTAAGAGACTAGTTATGTCCTGTGAGACTAGCTATGTCTCATGGGAAACTTGTTATGTCCTATGAGAAACTAGTTATGTCCTGTGAGACACACAGTTATGTCCTGTGAAGGATAAGTAAGAGACTAGTTATGTCCTGTGAGACTAGTTGTCACATGAGTGACTAGTAATGTGCTGTGAGAGACTAGTAAGACTAATTATGTCCTGTGATTCTACTTATGTTCTACGAGAGACTAGTAAAGGACTAGATATGTAATTTAAGACTATTTATGTCCTATAAGAGACTAGTAAAAAATAGTAATATCCTGTGAGACTAGTTATGTCCTACGAAAAACTAGTTATTTCCTGTGATACTACTTATGTCCTACGAGAGACTAGTTAAAGACTAGTTATGTCCTGTGAGAGACTAGTAAAAGACTAGTTATGTCCTGTGAGACTAGTTATGTCCTATGAAACACTAGTAAAAGACTAGCTATGTCCTGTGAGACTATTGGTGTCCCATGCACTTTGAGAGACTGTTAAAAAGACTAGTTATGTCCTGTGAGGGACTAGTAAGAGACTAGTTATGTCCTGTGGACTAGCTATGTCTCATGAGAGACTTATGTCCTATGAGAAACTAGTTATGTTCTGTGAGACACAGTTATGTCCTTGTGAGCAATTAGTAAGAGACTAGTTATGTCCTGTGATACTACTTATGTCCTACGAGAGACTAGTTAAAGACTAGTTATGTCATGTAAGACTAGTTATGTCCTATGAGAGACTAGTAAAAGACTAGTTATGTCATGTACGACTAGTTATGTCCTACGAGAGACTAGTAAAAGACTAGTTATGTCATGTAAGACTAGTTATGTCCTACGAGAGACTAGTAAAAGACTAGTTATGTCCTGTGAGACTAATTATGTCCTATAAGACACTAGTAAAATACTAGTTATGTCCTGTGAGACTAGTTATGTCCTGTGAGACTATTGGTGTCCCATGCACTTTGAGAGACTGTTAAAAAGACTTGTTATGTCCTGTGAGAGACTAGTAAGAGACTAGTTATGTCCCACGAGACTAGTTATGTCCTGTGAGACTATTGGTGTTCCATGCACGTTGAGAGACTGTTAAAAAGACTTGTTATGTGCTGTGAGGCACTAGTTAGAGACTAGTTATGTCCTGTGAGACTAGCTATGTCTCATGAGAGACTTATGTCCTATGAGAAACTAGTTATGTCCTGTGAGATTAGTAATGTCCTACGAGATAGTAGTAAAAGACTAGTTATGCCCTGTAAGACTAATTATGTCCTGTGAGACTATTGGTGTCTCATGCACTATGAGAGACTGGTAAAAAGACTAGTTATGTCCGGTGAGGAACTAATAAGATACTAGTTATGTTCTGTGAGACTAGTTATGTCGTATGAGAGACTAGTAAAAGACTAGTTATGTCCTGTGAGAATAGCTATGTCCTACAAGAGACTAGTTATGCCTTGTGAGACTAGTAGTGTCCTGTGATAGAATTGTAAAAAAGTTTATAAGAGTGATGTGATGACTTCTACTCATTTCTGACTGCTGTAACCTGCAGAAATCTTAGCTCTTTTTTAAAATGTTTATTAGGATTTTGTTGATAGCAAGTTATTTTAAACCACTGTTCAACATGCACTGCTTAAATAATAATATAACTATTTCTTAAAAAAGTTTTATAAATTTATCTGCAGTTTTGATCTTTATTGTATTAGCATTTTGCAAGTTTATTCATTTTCGAGAATCCGTGCATAATCTGATCAGATGTGCCTTTAACCAACTATATAATATGTAGAGTGTCTTTGTATTGGTGTGTAATGTAGTCTCTGTCTGCTGGCTTTAGCTCTGGCAGCGGCCCGGGAACAAAGTTTCTCTACATTCATATGGAGTTTTGTGAAGGAAACACGCTCCGAGCCTGGATTAAAGAAAGAAACTCCTTAAACAAACACTCCACAGCGCGAAGATCTGAAGCAACTCAGATCTACCGGCAGGTGCTGAAGGCTGTGGAGTACATTCACTCAAAGTTATTGATTCACAGAGACCTAAAGGTGAGCTGATATCAATCAATAAACCAATCAATAAATCAATCAATAAATCAATCAATCAAACAATCAATCAATTAACCAATCATGTAAGCAGTCAGTCAGTCAACCAATCAATCAGTCACTCAGTCAGTCACTGTCAACCAATTAGTCAATCAATCAATCAACCAACCAATTAATCAATCAATCATTCAGTAAATCGATTAATCAATAAATCAGTTAGTCAGTCAATCAATCAAGTAGTCAACCAAGCAGTCAGTCAACCTATCAATCAATCAATCAGTCAACCAGTTAATTAATCAGTCAACCAATCAGTCAGTCAATCAGTCTATCAATTAACCAACCAACCAATCGGTCATCAGTCAGTCAACCAATCAGTCAGTCAGTCAACCAATCAGTCAATCAATTAGTCAATAAATCAACCAGTCAATTAATCAATTAGTCAGTCAACTAATCATCCAACCAATCAGTCAATCATCTAATCAATCAATCTATCAGTAAGTCAGTCAGTCAATCAAATAAGCAATCAATCAATTAGTCAGTCAGTCAACCAGTCAGTCCAGTCAGTCAGTCAACCAATGTCAATCAATTAGTCAATCAATCAACCAGTTAATTAATCACTCTGTCTACCAATCAGTTAACCAATCAGTAAACCAGTTAGTCAATAATCTAATTTATCAATCAATCAATCAATCAATCAGTCAACCAATCAATCTGTCAATCAATAAATCAATCAATTAATCAATAAATCAGTCAGTCAGTCAACCAATCAGTCAACCAATCAATCAGTCAATCAATCAATCAGTCAGTCAGTCAGTCAGTCAACCAATCATCCAACCAATCAGTTAACCAGTTAGTCAATCATCTAATCAATCAATCAATCAGTAAGTCAGTCAGTCAACCAATTAGTCAACCAACCAATCAATAAATCAGTCAATCAATCAATCAATCAATAAATCAACCAGTCAGTCAACCAATCATCTAACCAATCAGTTAACCAATCAGTAAACCAGTTAGTCAATCATCTAATTAATCAATCAATCAGTAAGTCACTCAGTCAGTCAATCAGTCAATCAATCAATCAATCAACCAATCATTCAATCAGTCAGTCAGTCAACTGTTTTCTAGGTTTCTGTTATGATGCTGCTCTGTGCAGTCTAATAATGGATTTGAATTCATGGCTTTTGGTTTTGTTTCTACATTTCAGCCTCCAAACATAATGTTCAGCATTGAGGGAAGAGTAAAGGTTGGAGACTTTGGCCTTGTGACTGCGGCAGAAAGTGAAAATGAGGAGCAACTACTAGAACGAACTAAAAGGACAGGAACACGTACTTACATGAGCCCAGAGCAGGTCTGTCAGGAGATCTACATTCTACATCAGACACTGTAAACTAGTCATATTGGCTTTGGTAAGAGTGCATATTTCCAAAGAACAAACAAACGTGAATGCTCATACAGAACAATGAATCAGGCGCAATAAGATCCTCTGCAGTTTGCATTTAAAAAGTCTATATTTTGTAGTGTGATTTTAATTCTAACAATCAATTGTGTTTTCATGGCTTTAATACAATAAGACACTATAATCTATGATTATAATTAATCACATCCAAAATAAATGTTTGTTTTGAAGTAATACTGTATACATGTGTGTATTATATACACTCACTTTATTAGATTCACCTTACTAGTATATTTAATTAACACCTTACTAGAATGATTAGACTTAATCTTTGGTGTCATAGATTCAACAAGGTACTGGAAATATTCCTCAGAGATTTTGCTCCATATTGACATGATAGCATCACGCAGTTGCTGCAGATTTGTTGGCTGACATCCATGATGCCAATCTCCTGTTCCACCACATCCCAAAGGTGCTCTATTAGATTGAGATCTGGTGACTGGGGCGGCCATTTGAGTACAGTGAACTCTGTCATGTTCAAAAGACCAGTCTGAGATGATTCACTTTATCCTGCTGGAAGTAGCCATGAGAAGATGGAGACACTGTGGTAATAAAGGGATGGACATGGTCAGCAACAATACTCAGGTAGGCTGTGGCGTTGGCACGATGCTCAGTTGGTACTAATGGACCCAAAGTGTGCCAAGAAAATATCCCCCACACCATTACACCACCACCACCAGCCTGAACCGTTGATACAAGGCAGGATGGATCCATGCTTTCATGTTGTTGATGTAAAATTCTGACCCGACCATCCGAATGTGTCAGCAGAAATGGAGACTCATCAGACCAGGCAACGTTTCTCCAATCTTCTCTTGTCCAGTTTTGGTGAGCCTGTGTGAATTGTAGCCTCATTTTCCTGTTCTTAGCTGACAGGAGTGGCACCTGGTGTGGTCTTCTGCTGCTGTAGCCCATCTGCCTCAAGGTTGGACGTGTTGTGTGTTCAGAGATGCTCTTCTGCAGACCTCGGTTGTAACGAGTGCTTATTTGAGTTACTGTTGCCTTTCTATCAGCTGGAACCAGTCTGGCCATTCTCCTCTGACCTCTGGCATCAACAAGGCATTTGCGCCCACAGAACTGCCGCTCACTGGATATTTCCTCTTTTTCAGACCATTCTCTGTAAACCCTAGAGATGGTTGTGCGTGAAAATCCCAGTAGATCAGCAGTTTCTGAAATACTCAGAGCAGCCCGTCTGGCACCAACAACCATGCCACATTCAAAGTCACTTAAATCCCCTTTCTTCCTCATTCTGATGCTTGCTTTGACCTGCAGCAGATCGTCTTGACCATGTCTACATGCCTAAATGCATTGAGTCGCTGCCATGTGATTGGCTGATTAGAAATTTGCGTTAACGAGCAGTTGGACCATAAAGTGGCCAGTAAGTGTATATTTATGATGTATATGTAACACACACAGACATAGACTACATAAAAACTATACAAAACAATTTTGTTGCATAGATATTTAAATTTATATATCATTTGTATCATATATATATTTTATCCAAATATAACTAAACATTTTCTCAAATATATGTATACATCTGTGTGTGTGTGTGTGTGTGTGTGTGTGTGTGTGTGTGTGTGTGTGT
>CAIGQZ010001236.1:9132135-9152914 GCA_903798205.1 Danio tinwini | reverse complement strand
TGTGTGTGTGTGTGTGTGTGTGTGTGTGTGTGTGTGTGTGTGTGTGTTTGTGTGTTTGTGTGTCTGTGTTTCTGTGTGTCTGTGTGCGTGCGTGCGTGCGTGCGCGTGTGTGTGTGTGTGTGTGTGTGTATATATTTATACATAATAAATATGCACAGTACACACTCATATATTATGTCAAAACAAACTTATTTTGGATGCGATTAATCATAATTCAGTTTTGCTCAGCACTAATTTTAAGTTAACTTAACTAACCCAGTTTTGTACATCTTTGTTGTAAAATGATTATTTAGATGAATCAGACATCATATGACAGAAAGGTGGACATCTACGCTCTGGGTCTCATCTATTTTGAACTCATCTGGAATCTTGGCACAGTGCACGAAAAGGAAAAGGTTTGATTCACGTTTTTTAAAACCTTACAATCTATGCATTTTTATATGTGTATTTAAATAATTTCAGAACTTCTTTTATCTTAATGTAAATAATTCTCTTGCTTGTCTTTTAGGTTTCTAATGAATCAACATATATAATAGATTTTCTACAAGAGAAAAATTATTTAGCAGGAAACCAATATTGTTTTTCTGACCATATTGGCAGATGTACTTTCTGATATTGAGAGCAAAAGGACATTTTTAAGACTTAATATCATTTATACTTCTCAATGTATTTGATTTAAAGGGTCACGAAACACCAGAACACATGCGTTGAGCTGTTGACAGTCATATATGTGTCCCACGCTGCTATAAACACTATTAGGACACATATATTGCACTAACAAGTGAAAATTGGTTGTTTTTGCGTTATTTTGAGCAAATTCGTTCTTCCGGTTTAAAAAGAATTTTTGAAGCTGCGTCACGGCCATGAGATACTTGTGTGTATTCCAGCATAGGAGAGTGGATGCCTGTACCGGCGAGTGCATCGTGACGTCTCTGAGTGTGCAGCATTGATTCATGACAAAGACTTGGTCAAACCAATCAGCGCTCTCTATTGTGTATGCGGTGCAACTTCATTAATATTCATGACAGCTTCAGAGACTGTTTTACCTGTTACAGTGTTCAGACAACAGAGAGACGCCATGTTGTGTTGCCAAAACAAGTGAAAGAACAAGAATTTAGAGACATGGGTCATCATGTCTCTCTGTTGCGTTTATTAATGTGCTGCAACGAATGTTTTGTTTTCATTTTCCCGATATGAAAGCGCAGCTGGACTCACATGTGGATTACAGTGCACGTGACAGAAATGCGTTTGTAAGGAACTTTTTTACCCGAGAGCTTTTCGCATCTGGAAATGAGGAAATGCGGATTTGCCGCTCGTCTCCTTTCAATAAAGACCCGGCTCCAGTTTAATTGTCCTGTGTCTACAGATTTGGTAAGTGTGAGAGCAGTGAGAAGTTAGTTCGTATTGTCAGCAGTGCTCTTTCAGTTTTTAAAGATATAACATTGTCAAAATGATTTAGTTACTAAGTTTACAGTATGTTAACATCACTGCAATATTATAGTACAATATTATAGACTGAAAGATCCGCTGTAAATGCTGCTCTCCGAATGTAAACACTATAATCAAGCTATTACTGTCGTGTCTGATTTTCGCCGCATTTTAACAGGATAGTCCATAGTCACTGAGCTTTCTGATACCTACCTACCGAGTGCATCCAAATTGCCGAGAAATGCGGGGAATCCGCCGTGTGGGAACAAACATTTTATTAAAACTCCACTCTCCAGCAGTTCCTCTCATGGGGGACATGCAGGAAATGTTCCTGAATGAAAGTGAAAGTGCCAAACTGCAGTTAAAGTCAACAAATTAATAATTTGGCAAATAATTTGATTACTGATGTCCATGTGAACAGCCACTGTCTTTCTCCTCTGCGTCTGTGTGTTTATTTTGCCAGCGCGTGCCCAAATGGAAACTCCCTTCTTTGCAACTCTTTCCCTGTCCCGACACTCCCACACTCCCAGAGCTGGACACACCCACTTTCCTGACTTTTTCCAAACTAGAGGTGTGAAAACACCCTGCTGAGACAGAGGGGTTTCCTGGCCCTTTAAGAACATTCATGCTGGCCTGGACAACAGCAGTATTGATGACTGTCTAATTCTTCCTTTTTAAATGTATTTAGTTTCTGCAGTGTATAAATAATGATGCAACTTGTGTGTGTGTGTTTTTAGATATGGGATAAACTAAGAACAAGGATTTTTCCACAACAGTTTATAAAGTCGTTCATCTTTGAGGTGAGTGTCATTTCATGATCAAATCTTTTTTGTAGCAGTGTTAAAATATGCCAAAATGATCAGTGAGTGAGGGATAATGTACATGCAGTCGGTTGATATTTCTGAATAAAGCTATGTTATTTCAAGATGCTACTGGCCACAAAACCAAACTGTTTAGACACAAAATAATGAGTTAAGCTGTACTAATTTACTCAAAATTGTACTATATGTAAAGCTTGGAGGCTGCACGGTGGCGCATTGGTTAGAACGATCGCCTCACAGCGAGAAGGTCGCTGGTTCGAGCCTCGGCTGGGTCAGTTGGCGTTTCTGTGTGGAGTTTGCATGTTCTCCGCGTGTTTGCAAGACATGCACTATAGGTGAATTGGGTAAGCTAAATTGTCCGGAGTGTATGTGTGTGAACGAGTGTGTTTCCCAGTGGTGGGTTGCAGCTGGAAGGGCATCCATTGTGTAAAACATATGCTGGATGAGTTGGTGGTTTATTCCGCTGTAGTGACCCCAGATTAATAAAGGGTCTAAGCCGAAAAGAAAAAGAATGAATGAATGTAAAGCTTGCAGAAAGAAAAGCTGCTGGTTGATGATAACAATAATAATAAAAATTATTATTATTATTGTTATTATTATTATCATTATCACAGCAATCATGATAACAATATAGATAATGTTTGAAAAATTAGGCTGAATGTAAAACAACAGCAGAGTTCAGATCACAGCTATTACTATAAAGATATTGTAAATAATAAACCACTTACAGCCAGTCAGAATCCACTGAAATAGAAAGAGCTTGCACAATTTAAAATTACAGGCGACATTGTGGAGAAGCTTTGCTTCATGTCAGGCGCTCTTTTAGAAGATAATGATAATCTAAAAAACAGTTGGTTTTACCATAGAAAATAATGATAAAAATACATGGAATTTATGCAAGCCAGGCTGGCAAATTGAAGTATAACAATAAAAGTACCTCAGGTATACAGTATAGTTTTGTCGTCTTTGTGTTTGCCTACTGAGGAAAAATTATTAGTGTTTTTATTCCGCTACACTTACTACAGTTGCTTATTTCACTGTTTAATTACACGAGCTGGATTCACTGGTCAGATCCGCAAGAAACGTAGCAAAGTGAGGACACCTACTGTTTACAACAGGTTAATGCAAAAATAAAAGCAGAAGCTAAAAATAAACAGATTATTAATGTTTCCAGTGGTCTGTTCTTCGTACCTCGCTTAAATGATCTAAGATGATTTGGTTTTTAGTCTTGATGACTGATCTCTGGATAATTTGGTTCTTCAAAAAGTTCGTGAATCAGATTAAAATGTCTGGATGAACTGATCTGAGATCGCTGCGTGTGTTGTGAAGGACAGATCTATCGATCCTCCAAATCATAATCAGCAATGCAACGATTGGCTGACGGCACAGCAGCGTAATGACATCATCTGATTAATATTTAATTATCCATGTAAAATTACAGAAAATTCGTAGTAAACGGTTTGTTAAATATAATACGCAATAACTTTCCACCTTATGTGAGCTGCAGGCTTTACACTTTCATGTGTCAAGAGTATTTAGTTATTTATTTAGTTTTACATTTAGAGCAGATTGTCTTTATTATAGTAGCATAGGCATAGTTTCTTAATCGGTGTAAGGAATAACTGGCTGTATAAATGAATTTTGCCATCAAAGAAACATTTTAATATTGGTAAAGGTGTTGCAAAGCATTAAATCACTGTCATATTAGCTGTCAAAACATGTGCATGACTGCATAAATTATTATTCCTTCAAAATAAACAGTTAAATATTGCGCATGTCTATTATTATACACAAATTGTACTAAAGCTGGGTCGGTACCATAAAATAGTAGGCGTTTGTATTTAAAAGTCCTTATTAATAAATGTGCTCTTTGAACACGTTGTGGTGAACCACCCCGTGACAGTTTTTGTACTTTTATTTGGGAGTGCAGATTGCATAAGTTATATATATAATAAGTTGTATATATATATATATTTAAATTTCCCAAACTTATAACAGCGTTTTCATGTCCAAAATATGTCTACACTATCATTTTGGCCATCCACACTTAAACGACTGAAAGCTCTTTCATTCATGTACTGAGCATTCGCACAGACATAAAACACTTTTACCTGCTCATATCTGCCTGCCATGTATTTCTGTCTCTTTGAAACGTCGAGGCAAAAAGTGTCAACTGTGGTCTGCTTCTGAACAACAGCTCCCAGTACACATTCTCTGTGCTTTGAAGACACTCAATATGGATCATCTACAAACTAATAGTCATGTTTAATAAAGCTGTCAAAATGAACAGCATCCAGAACATTTGCTTTACAGTGTCGTCCACAATGCTAGCTGAATTGGTCACATGACTAAAATGCATCATCATTTTCAAAAGCCTCCATTTTCTCAGTACACACTGCAACATGAAAACGCCATTTTCAGTATCAGTGTGGACTTTAGAGCTGCACAATATATGGTTTCAGCATCGATATGGCAATGTGCACATCTGCAATAGTCACATCGCAGGATCTGCAGTGTAGTGTTGGGATTAATAAAACATGATCTAATCTTATAGGTTCTAATAGTATGAAAGACCTTAATTTGAATGTATTTTGAAGCCCTGTGACTTAGGGTTGTGCCGATAGATGATAGTATTGTGTATCGATGATAGGAAAAGCTATCGCCAGAAGATGAGACCTATGCCGATTTTAAAGACGATATTTAGCTTGTTTTGTATTAATGTAGACCTATTACATATTTTAATTGCATTATTGAATAAATTAAATAGTATTATTATTTAATCATCATCATTAATAATAAATGAACTACTGATAATTTGACAGCTTTAGCTGTTCACATCAACATCACTTCACTGACACTTTTGGACAAAAATGTATTATTTTGATTAATCTTTTGCGCTCTCTCACTCTGTCTCAGCAACTGCAGTTGAACTTAAAAATAATCGGCTAAATAACAAAACTGGATTTAATTAACAAACAAGTTAAATAAAATGATTTTTAAAAATGAAACAAATGAAAAAGAAAATGAGGGAACTCTGAAACCAGCTCAAATGTTCTGGAATAAAAAACCTTGTTGCGGTCGTTGGTCATTTGACTCCTTTATAACAGCACTCCCGCAAGATTCTCTCTTGCTTTCACAAAAAAAGTTATTTATTTTTTTTATACCCGTTATTAATAGCCTATTTAAGTTCAGTTTCAGTGCATGGATTGCTTCTTCAAATACACAGAATATACATACTTGTCTTTTTTTGTGTTTAATTTGATGGAATAAACACGGACATGCGCATTTTTCAGAAAATAACCTATTTAATTTATTTATAAATATGTTAGGCCTATATTTATTTATATAGGCTATTAAAATTTATTTTATTTATTTATTTAATCTAGCCTATATTCAATTAAATTACAACCTGTATTTTACCATTTGTTTTGGCATTAAAGAATTATTGAACAGATTATTAATAACATTACTGAGCTCAGTGAAAAGTTTTGGGTCAAATAGGCTATTTAATATTAGAGCAATAGGCTATTGCCGACTCGCAGCAGCGATGTCTAAACTGAAACTCTTTATCAGAAAACAATAAGCACATATGCCAAGCGCAACATTGTGTTAGATCTTAGCAAATACAAATGTTGATGATTATTTTTGTGATGATCATCAGACCTGAAGCTGCGCCGCGCTCAACTGAACAAAAACATAGAACGTGCGGGTGGCGAGTCCTCCATCTGCCTCCTGTCTGAAAGGACCTTAATGCATCCTTGTTTCTTCTGTGCGTAGATAAATATAATTTAATTTGCTTTCATCCATGTATATTATATCCATTTTGCGGCAGTCCTGCATGGCGAGGATAATGGCATGAACCACTGTTCATCGAGTCTTGTTTGAAATAATTTTAGTCTCAGCGCCTATTTAGCTGTAAGAGCGCAGTGATTTGCATTGGTTTAAATTATTATCCAAGATCAAGCGTTATGCAAATGAAGTAGGCTATTAAATAAGTTTAAATATCAGCCGAAAGGTAGGTCCACACAGAAACTGCGCGCTCAGAATTACGAAGATTTTCGGCAAATTTCCGCAGATTTTTAACCCATCATTATTTCTGTTTATTTACTTGAGTAAATGTGTCTAAATCTAAATTTATTTAGTTTTTTAATTAATTTCAGTAATATTGTTGACTAAAATGAAAATGTTCATCTGATTTATGTACAATGCAGTTTGTAAAGTCATATTTTCTGTGTTTTAATAGAGATATTATATGAGAGACTTGCTTTGTTTACCAAATAAAGTGAATCTAATTGGATTTGCATTTTAAACATTAAATAAATTTAAAAAGATATTATTTTTTATTTCACATTTTTAAGGTTTTAGTTATGAGACTCCCAAAATACAATTACAATTTTACCAAAATTCTCTGCAGAAATAGCAAAAAACGTCTGCAGATTCCATCTGGCCCTACTTATTAAATATGTTTAGATATATATAAACACAACACTGCCGCGCCCCCATGCGATAGTATTGTGTATTGATATCACAGGGGGACGATATGGCGATATAAAAATTTCATATATTGCCCAACACTACTGTGACTGTGAGATTTTAAGCACATTTATATCATTTGGGCACAAGAAATTGTAAAGTTTATTTGTTGAATTATTTATACAATGAAGACTATACAGTGTAAATTGACATTTTATTATTGCTTTTCTGAACAGTGTTGCCACTGTGTTCGATTGTGTGGGTAAAAAAATTACATAGACGGGTAGTGAAAATTTGGGCGGTTTTGCAATGGCACACGCGCCACAGCCCCTTCCCCCTACTTTTTGGCTTTCTCGCGACCGTCAACCCCCCCACCCCTATTTTCTGTCCTCTCGCGACTGTTAACCCTCCCCCACTTTTCACTTATCTTGTGAAACTATATTCAAATCGCAATATATATCGTAGAAAAACTAAATAAATGGCACTGTCAGTTTTTTTCCAATATTGTGCAGCCCTAGTGGACATGGTTGCCTAACTTGTTTATATGTTGTGTTGATGCTGATAAAAACAGCACAAGCTGATGGAGCGAATGCTGAGTCCCAGTCCTGAAGACAGACCAGACGCCGCAGACCTGATCCTGGATCTGGATCAACATTACACACTCCTGAAGACAGATCAAGACCTCAGGACCGTCTGATGGACCAGCTCCTCTTATAGGAACATTTCGGTGTACTACATGCAGTGGAAGCCAAGATTATTAGCCCTCCTGTGAAATTAATATTTTTAATATTTCCGAGGGCTCTTTAATGCACATTTCTAATCATAATAGTTTTAATAACTCATCTCTAATAACTGATTTATGTTATCTCTGCCATGATGACAGCACATAATATTTGACTAGATATTCTTCAAGATACTAGTATTCAGCTTAAAGTGACATTTAAAGGCTTTACTAGGTTAATCAGGGTGATTAGGCAAGTCATTGTATAACAGTGGTTTGTTCTGTAGACCAGGGGTTCTCAACCTTTTTCACTTCGGGGCCCACTTCTTTCTATGATTTTCTGTATTTAAAAAAAAACATACACAGATTGAATGAGAACCACAGGTCAACAGTGAGATTGCAGAAGACCAGCTTCTGCTTTAAACTGAACTGATTGAATATCTTCTATTAAATATCCACTATTCAAAAATATACAGACAAATGTAAAATACAGTAAAACACCCTAAAACTGTTCAAACGTGTGGATAATAATAATTCCTTACATTTATATAGCGCTTTTCTGGACACTCAAATCGCTTTACACATTGGGGGGAATCTCCTCATCCACCACCAGTGTGCAGCATCCACCTGGATGACGCGACAGCAGCCATTTTGCACCAGAACGCACACCACACACCAGCTGATTGGTACAGAGGAGACAGAGTGATGAAGCCAATTATGATATGGGGAGGGTTAGGAGGCCATGATGGACAGAGGCCGGTAGGCAGATTTGTCCAGGATGCCGGGGTTAAACCCCTACAGTTTTTCGAAGGACATCCTGGGATTTTTAATGACCAAAGAGAGTCAGGACCTCGGTTTAACGTCTCATCCGAAAGACGACGCTCACTGAGCAGTATAGAGTCCCCCTCACTATACGGGGCATTAAGACCCACACAGACTGCAGGTTGGGCACCCCCTGCTGGCCTCACTAACACCACTTCTGGCAGCAACCTAGCTTTCCCATGTGGTCTCCCATCCAGGTATTGACATGGCACAGCCCTGCTTAGCTTCAGTGGGCGACCATGTGAGAGTTGCAGAAAACTAGATGCCGGATCTATGTATTATATATTATAATATTACCCTTCATGACAACTGTGAGGGGGTGAATTTTTTTATAACTCATCTGTTTCATTTATATTAAGTTATATTAATTCTGCATAATTAAGGGCGTGGCCACTTGAGTGACAGCTAGGTCTCGCTAGTCACATCAACTCAGCTGATTCCGGCTGATTAGCCGCTGAACTCAGCATATACATCGTATTTTTGTGTTGTTTTATGCGGCTTTACATAGTCAGTTGCCTTTTAGAATTATTTCCTTCAATTATCAGATGATATAGCATGCTGTGTGCACTTAATTGTGCTCATAAACCATCCACGTGGCCTTCATTTCCCAGGTGAGTGAAATTATATACTTGTATACCATCTATATAAATGTATTTGTTTTATTTAAGATCATTTATAATGTTCTTTAGGCCTGTAATGCACTCCAGAATCTGACAGATTGATTAGCTGTAGGCTCTAGAACAGTCATCTGAAATCTTGTCATACAACGTTATGCCTGGATTTCATCAATAGCCATGCATTTACTAACACAGACTATCTCTGAAGTGTTTGGAAGTAATTCACGGTTTCCTCTGGTAGAAAAGCATTCTTTTGCGCTCTTCAGAAACCTATGGGCGACATCACGGATACTACGTCTATATCTGTTACAGTCTATGGTCTGAAGCTCATATGCAAGTTTATTTTACATTCTATGGCAGAAACACCATTGAGCCTTGCTAGATTCTCATGTATGGGCACGCGTTCCATTATAAAACACTTACAGGTCATTAATTTGTACAACTATGCGGGTATATTAAATAGTTCACACAAAAATGCGCAAAGAGAGACTTTCACTTCACGCTTAGTTTGTGAATGAACAGACTTACGTGTAGCTGCAGACGCGATCATAAGGCTGCTTTTGCGCCAATTTTGAAGTAATCAATCAGAGAACAAGAGAAAGTGCATTACTTCGATCATTTTAATATAGCATATTGATAATATAATCCAAAAATTATAGTGTAATATTGAGAGTTAAGGATGGCGCAGTGGGTAGCACGTTTGCCTCACAGCAAGAAGGTCGCTGGTTCAAGCCTCAGCTGGGTCAGTTGGCATATCTGTGTGGAGTTTGCATGTTCTCCCCGTGTTGATGTGGGTTTCCTCCGGGTGCTCTGGTTTCCCTCACAGTCCAAAGACGTGGTACAGGTGAATTGGGTATGCTAAAATTGACCGTAGTGTATGAGTGTGTGTGTGTGTGTGTGAATGAGTGTGGAAGTTTCTCAGTGATGGGTTGCAGCTGGAAGGGCATCCGCTGTGTAAAACATATGCTGGATAAGTTGGTGGTTCATTCCGTTGTGGCGACCCTAGATTAATAAAGGGACTAAGCTGAAAATGAATGAATATTTAGAGTTAATTTTAAGCTATCTCACGGCCCACCTGCAGGATCGCTGAGGGCCACTAGTTGAGAATCCCTGCTGTAGACAATCCAAAACAAATATTGCTTAAGGGGGCTAATAATATTGACCTTAAAATGGTTTTAAAAATGTAAAAACTGCTTTTATTACAGCCAAACTAAAAGAATATATTAAGGAAATATAGTAGGAAATACTGTGAAAATGTCCCTGCTCGGTTAAACATCACTTGGGAAATATTAATGATTAACATTTGCTAATAATTTTGTCTTCTGCTGTACTGATTGTTCACTGTAAGAGCAACAAAGGTGCTTACAAATCAGATGGCAAATGTGCAATTCAGATAAGCAAACTCTAAAGAAACTACACAAAAAGTTAATCTAAAGATCTGTATCATGTACTCGTCCTCACGCCATTCAGACATATTTAGCTCATTACACACAACAAACGTGTGCTTCACCAAAGAAAGTATATAAAAAATGTGTATAAAGGGATAGTTCACTCAAATTTGTAATTATTATAAGTTATCATTTACTCAGCCGGAGCAGAATGGTGGCTCAGTGGTTAGCACTGTGGCCTCACAGCAAGAAGGTCGCCGGTTCGAGTCCTGGCCGGGCATTTCTGTGTGGAGTTTGCATGTTCTCCCCGTGTTGGCGTGGGTTTTCTCAGGGTGCTCCGGTTTTCCCTACAGCCCAAACACATGCGCTATAGAGGAATTGATTAATTAAATTGGTCCTTGTGTGTGAGTGTGAGAGTTTATGGGTGTTTCCCAGTACTGGGTTGCGGCTGGAAGAGCATTCGCTGCGTAAAACAAATGCTGGAATAGTTGGCGGTTCATTCCGCTGTGGCGACCCCTGAAATAGAGGCTAAGCAGAAGGAAAATGAATAAATGAATTTACTCAGCCTTCACTTGTTTGAAACCTTTTTTTGAGTTTCTTTCTTCGGTTGAACACAAAAGAAAATATTTTGAAAAATGTTGGAAACCTGTAACCATTGACTTCCATAGTATTTATTTTTCCTACTCTGGAAGTCAGTGGTTACAAGTCTCTAACATTTTTCTAAGTATCTTCTTTTGTGTTCAACAGATGAAACTTGGGAAACTACAAAGGAAACTTGTAAAGGTTTGAAAACACTTGATGTTTAGTAAATGGGTGAGTATATGATCATTTTGGGTGAATTATCCCTAGTCTAAAGCTCTTGATCACGCTGTTTCATTACTGTAATTCATTCAGCATGTTTCCATGAATTAAAAAAGGATGTCATATTGTTGGCTTCACTCTTTTCACACGGTGGCTCAGTGGTTAGCGCTGTGGCCTCACAGCAAGAAGGTCACTGGTGCGAGTCCCGTCTGGGTCAGTTGGCATTCCTGTGTATATTTTGCATGTTCTCTCGATGTTGGCGTAGGTTTTCTCCGGGTGCTCTGGTTTCCCCCACAGTCCAAACACATGTGCTATAGGGGAATTAATGAACTAAATTGGCCATAGTGTATGAGTGTGTGTTTATATGACTGTGTATGGGTGTTTTCCAGTACTGGGTTGCAGCTGGAAGGGCATCCGCTGTGTAAAACATATGCTGGAATAGTTGACGGTTCATTACGCTATGGCAACTCTTTATGAATAAAGGAAATTGAATAAATGAATGTCTTACAAATCCTGTAAAAGGATTTTAAATTCCTTTTAATGCCAACTTAAAAGCTCTTGCCACCTCTTTTCATCATCTTTGTGGAAAGATGGGACATTTGCATATCTGCATTAAATACATTTTACCAAAGTGCTTTTTTTGTACGCACACTGTAACAAATATCTGTAAATTAGCAATTTAAATTGCATTATGGGAGCTTGATCATTCATTCATGCATTCATTTTCCTTCGGCTTAGTCTCTATTTCAGCGGAATGAACTGCCAACTTATCCAGAATATGTTTTACGCAGTGTATGCCCTTCCAGCTGCAACCCAGTACTGGGAAACAGCCATATACACTCATTCACACTCATACACTACAGCCAATTTAGTTTATTCAGTTCCCCTATAGCGCATGTGTTTGGACTGTGGGGGAAACCGGAGCACCCGGAGGAAACCCACGCCAACACGGGGAGAACATGCAAACTCCATACAAAAACGTCAACTGAAACAGCTGGGACTCAAGCCAGCGACCTTCTTGCTGTGATGCCACAGTGCTAACCACTGAGCCACCGTACCACCTGGGACCTTTCTTCCAAAAACTTTTAACCTTGAAAAGTTTTAAAAAGTGACTTTTATTAACATTTTTAATAGTTTAAATTGATATATTGTCTGGGTTGGTGTTGTATGATGCTATATTATATTGTTTCAAATGACTAAAATGTCAATTAAAGTCACTTTGTCAAAAGTGGACAGAGCAGAGATGAACATCCCATAATGCAATTCACCACAGCAAATAAACCCAAAGCACACAAAACACAGAAACTGTTCATTAACAGATGTGTTTTACAGTGTATGCTGGGTTCTTATGGGTGCTGGAAATCCTTGAAAATACTTGAATTTGTTTTCAAGGTTTGAAAAGTGCTTCAATTTTGGATAAAGTGCTTGAAAATGCAATTGTGTTGCTTTCATAATCATTACTAAATAGGTGATAATAATATACTTAAAATGAATATCTTTGCTTTTGCATGAAGTGAAAACTGGAGTCTGTGCAAGTGCTTGTAGCGTGATCTTTTTTTTTAATCTGTGCTCCTACAAATGAAAATGTAAATAAATGTGTATGTTTGTAAGTGTCATTTGCCATACTTAATAAGTGCGGGAAAACTTCACCTGGAAAGAGCTTGAAAAGGGCTTAAATAAAACGTTAAAATATTGGTGAAATGATCTGTCATTGTGGTTCAATATTAAAAGTAAATAAACTTGTTCTGACCTGTCATTGGACGTGAGTGGTTTGTTCTGTTGTTCCATTATGGATTTGCTCTTCAGTGTTTGGACTTTCAGCAGTGAAAATTAAACCACACTGAACTGAACAAAACTGAACTCTGAAATCTGGACTGACACAGTTTCAGTTTACTGGAACTTCTACTGTATGTGAAGCTGCTTTGACACAATCTACATTGTATAAGCGCTAGAGAAATAAACATGAATTGAATTGAACTGTAGCCAAGCTTAATTGACATTAAAAATGATTTTTAAGCATCTAAAAACTGCTTTTTGTTTCAGACAAACTAAAAGAAATCAGACTTTCTCCAGAAGAAAAATATGATTTAAAAAAAATTATTTGCTTTGTTAAACAGTTAATAATTAATATCTTCTTTAATATTTCTCACTATCAAATGAATAAAAGCTAGTGAACATAGTGATTTGTAGTATAAACATTTCAAACAGCAATTTTAGGGCCAAATTGATTTTTAAAGTCCCCATAAACCAGAACCTGCGATCAGTTTTTGTTTTTTTCGTATTGTGACTCAGTTCCCAGAGAAACAGAATATTAAATGAGAAAATAGTGGGCGTGGCTTGTTTTTTTTACCATGAGCTGATTGGATGTGGTAAAGTAGGCGTGTCTTCAGAAAGATGGGGAGAGTTAGCTGCGGTCAGACTAGTTTGAGCTTGCGAAATTCTGTTGCACGGGCTGCGAAAAAGGGCTTGATTAAACAAGATGATTAGACAATAAAGAGAGCGATTGCTCCATGTTTTAAATTTCTGTCCAGAGAGGTCATGTTTTGATTCTCGATTGGTCTTACGCAATCAAGTGATGCAATTTCGCAGGTCAGAGTTCACCAAGCTTGAACTTTACACCACAGCAAACTGCGAAACTTGACGCATGACCCTGGGTTTCCAGTCTGACGCATTCGCGTGCGTATGAATGGAAGTCTATGGTGAGAAAAGTCCAGTGTGACTGCAGCTTTATTACAACCTAACAGACTCCTCCTCCTCACCAATTCTGTTTGTTGTCAAAACTGACAGCTGGAGGGGCGTGGTTAAGTATGTTAGCCACACCCACAACCTCAGACAGACCTTATCTGAGAATATAACTGAACTCAAACAGGAAGTGCATTTTCGGATTTGCACAGATGAGTTGTTCAGCAGAAAACTAGCAATGTGAGCTAACTAATTCAATATGGGGTGTGTTTCCGAAAACCATCGTTAGCTAACTAAAGTCGCAAGTTGTGTTATTGATTTGGTGTTTCCTGTATCCATCGTTCCAATGAACATTTGCAAACTGCGTTACAAACTTCCATGCTTGCAACTACACCTCTAGAGCTTGTTACAATCCTGGTCAAGGGACAAGGCCGCAACATAAAAGATATTATTTAGAGAAAATATTTACAGAAAATAAAAGGTGGTGTCCAACCCCTACTGCTTCTTACCGTGTACAATACATTATTTACAGTGTCAACAAACAAACCAAACGAAATAATAGGAGGGGGAAACACAGATGAATAAACCACAAAGGAGTCAAAACTTACACAAAACGAAAACACAATCAACGATACACTAAGCAACAAGAATGAAATATAGAATAACAACAGCTTCAAACAAAATGCCAACCAACAATCGCTCTCTCGTCCCACTCCCGCACTTTCCTTTTTAGATTAGATTAGATTAGATTAGATTCAACTTTATTGTCATCACACATGTACAAGTACAAGGAAACGAAATGCAGTTTAGGTCTAACCAGGAGTGCAATAGCAGCAAGTGCAGGATACAGGTATAAGTTATAAAGTGCAGTTATAGAAACACTATGGTGATATTTACAAATGGATGTACTATGAACATTATATACAGGTTGTGTTAGCTATGAACAGAGATTTACAATAGATGGATAAATGTACAGGTTGCTATTAATAATCAGAAGTGTGCAGATAGATAAACATAATTTACAAATGTACATGTGCAGTAGGTGTGTACAGTTCAAATAAATGAATCAGTGCAATGAATATGTGCAATTTTTAAATGTGCAAATGTTAAGTAGTGCAGTGATTATGATGAGTCTGAGTTATGAGGAGAGGAGAGTGGGGTGTATTAGGGGGGCAAAAAGTCAGTGGGGAGCAGAGTTCAAGAGGGAGACAGCTCTGGGGAAGAAGCTGTTCTTTAGTCTGCTGGTTTTTGTCCGGGGGAGCCTGAAGCGCCTGCCAGAAGGCAGGAGAGAAAACAGTCTGTGAGCAGGGTGAGAGGAATCTTTAAGAATACTGCGTGCTCGGCGCAGACAGTGTTTCCTCTGGATGTCCTCTATGGCTGGCAGTGTGGTCCCTGTGATGCGTTGGGCAGTTTTCACCACCCGCTGCAGTGCCTTACGCTCCGCAACAGAGCAGCTTCCATACCAGACTGTGACACAGTTCGTCAGGATGCTTTCTATTGTGCAGCGGTAGAAGTTCACCAAGACGGCTGATGACAGCTGGTTCTTCTTAAGTTGCCTTAAGAAAAATAGGCGCTGGTGAGCCTTCTTGACCAGGCTGGAGGTGTTGGTGGTCCAGGAAAGGTCCTTGGAGATGTGGGTCCCCAGGAACTTGAAGGATGATACAGGCTCAACGGCCATCTCATTGATGTAGATGGGATCATGTGAGCCTGTTCGTCCCTTCCTGAAGTCCACAATGAGCTCCTTGGTCTTGTCGGTGTTAAGGAGCAGATTATTGTTGGTACACTACGTGGCCAGATGCTGTATCTCCTCCCTGTAGGCAGTCTCATCATTGTTGCTGATTAGACCAATCACTGTGGTGTCATCTGCAAATTTGATGATGGCGTTGGATCTGTTCACAGGCCTAAAGTCGATGGTGAAAAGGGAGTAGAGGAAAGGGCTCAGCACACAGCCCTGTGGTACACCAGTGTTGAGTGTGACGGTGGTGGAGCAGATGTGGTCTGATCTAACATTCTGAGGTCTGTTAGTCAGAAAGTCCATAACCCAGTTACAGAGAGACGTGTCTATATCCAGGTCTCTAAGTTTTAACTTAGAGGGTATGACAGTGTTGAATGCTGAGCTGAAGTCAACAAACAGCATTCGTGCATAAGTGTTTTTATTGTCCAGGTGTGTGAGTACAGAGTGCAGCGCTATGGAGACTGCATCTTCTGTGCTCCTGTTGCCACGGTAGGCAAACTGATGTGGGTCCAGTGTGGATGGCAGAGAGTCTTTCAGATGTGCCAGGACCAACCGCTCGAAGCACTTCATGATGATGGGTGTGAGTGCTACCGGGCGGTAGTCATTCAGGCATGTTGGGCTGGAGTGTTTCGGCGCTGGCACAATAGAGGTGGTTTTAAAGCATGTTGGCACAGCTGCTAGGTTAAGGGACAGGTTGAAAATGTCTGTGAATACCCCAGCGAGCTGTTCTGCACATGCTTTGAGGACGCGCCCAGGAATACCATCTGGTCCAGCAGCCTTACGCACATTGATCCGACTCAGTGCAGTGTAGACTTCTGAGGAGGTGAGTGTAATGGGTGAGTGGTCGGTTGAGGAAGTGATCCTGATGTAGGGTTCATTATTGTCTCTTTCAAAGCGGGCATAAAAGTCATTAAGCTCGTTCAGGAAGGAGACATTTGTGGCTGTGGGTGTGGAATGGCTGGGTTTGTAGTTGCTGATGGCCTGTATGCCCTGCCACATGCGCCGAGGATCAGAGTTGGAAAAGTGCTCCTCTAGCTTTAGCTTGTAACAGTGCTTAGCCTTTTTGATGCCCCTCTTCAGATTAGCCCTGGAAGTGCTGTAGGCCTGTGCATCCCCTGATCTGAAGGCAGTGTTGCGTGCCTTCAGCAGGAGGCGCACCTCCTTGTTCATCCATGGCTTTTGATTTGGGTATGTGTTGATCTGTTTCTGGGTTGTTACACTGTCAATGGTGGTGTTGATGTATTCCAGAACAAAGGAAGTGTAGCTGTTAATGTCTGTGTGAGAGCCACATGTGGCCTGGGAAGCAAACATACTCCAGTCTGTGTGTTGAAACCTGTCCTGGAGTGTGGAGTCTACCCCCGCTGGCCACACTTTGATGGTCCTCACTGATGGCTTCACACGGTTGATGAGGGGTGAGTATCGGGGGGTGAGGAACAAAGAAAGGTGATCTGATTGACCCAGGTGGGGGAGGGGGGTAACAGCATAGGCTTCAGCCATGTTTGTGTATACCTGGTCCAAAGTCTTGTTTCCCCGTGTGTGACAGAAAATGTTTTGATGGAATTTGGGGAGCACTGTCTTTAAGTTTGAGTGATTAAAATCCCCCGCAACAATAAAAGCAGCCTCCGGGTGAGCAGTCTGTTGTTTGCTGATGGCTGCATGAAGTTCATTCATAGCAAGCTTTGCATCAGCATCGGGTGGAATATAAGCAGCGATTATAAAGGTGGAGGTGAACTCCCGTGGCAGATAAAACGGTCTGCATTTGACCATCAGAAATTCCAGGTTAACAGAGCAATGTCTCCCAACGATGACAGAGTTTGTGCACCACGCTTTGTTAATATAAATGCATAATCCTCCGCCTCGGGTCTTACCGGAGTCATCCGCCGCTCTGTCTGCTCGGAATGTCTGATGCTCAGTTAAAGATACAGCGTTGTCTGGTATCCCGCTGTTTAGCCATGTTTCTGTGAAAATCATGACATTACAGTTCCATAATCTTTTGCTGTGGTTGATGCGCAGTCTAATCTCATCCATTTTGTTCACCAGGGACCGTACATTGGCGAGGAAGATGCTGGGTAAAGAGAGCCGGTGTGGTGTTAGCTTTAGCTTAGCTCTTAGCCCGCCGCGCTTCCCCCGCCTTTGTTTACGTTCGCGTCGCCGTCTCCGAGCACTTCTGCCCGGCCGGACGGAGCGCTCAGCCTCGGGTGTCCTGGCGATCTCTGGGATGAGTCGTAGATTGCTGATAAAACTGTCCGAAATGCACAAACCAATATCCTTGATTTCCTGTCGGGTGTACGATGTAAAGGCATTACTGTTCTGCACGAACAGACCCGAAATGAGCAGGAAAAATACTGCAAAATTGCAGAAACTGGAGAGACGCCGAGCCTCGCGATGTGTACGCGCCGCCATCTTGGTCTTAAACTGGGAATTAAACTTAAAAGTCACTCCAGCCAATCCCAGGGCACGTCGTCTATGTGACTGGGCGGGGCCTGCAGATGTAAGAGAGACGGAGAGAGAGACAGACACACACACAGACAGACACACCTGCCATTGCAACAAGCTGTAGTTAGAAACATAGTTCCTGGCTGTGTTCTATTCCCAGTTATCCCCCCTATGCCCTATTCATTTACAACCTTTTAACATTTAAACTTGGAATAATGTTTTTTTTTTAAAGCATTAAGGTCATCTGTCTTAGGTGTAATTTGCTTTCAAAATATTTTTACAGTTCAGTTTTAGCGATCTTCATGTTTACAGTTGTGTTCCCTTTGCAGTGCATTTTGAAAACATTGATGTCATTTTGAACACAGCCATGGCTCATGATGAAAGCTATAGGTGAGCTATTATTTAAAAGCGGAATTTATGTTACGTCTCCAAAGTTTGTGAAAATATATAGCATACGTTAATGTTTTTAATGTATAGTAGATTATTTATTAAGTATCTGTACTGTATATGACATGGGCCTGCTGGTTAGAACATTTCTGCAGTGGTTTGACTGTCAAATTGTAAAAGTAGACTTAAAAAACAAACAAAAACAATATCTTAATAATAATAATAATCGTCATCATCATTAATATTATTATTAAAGTAAGATTTTTTTATTTCCTAATAAATAATGAATATTTAATTTAATTTCTTAATAAATCGCCTCATTATTTATTGATGAATATGATTTGTGAAGTTTATTTATAAACTAATTTCGAGAGGATCACGTGCTTATGATTGCTAGTAGCTGGACCCACATTATCCAATTCACTAGGCACCTATCAGATGATCCCTAAGCTACTATAAATACCCTGGGTTTCATATCACTGCTATCTTCGCTTTGAAGAATCCCCCCATCCACCCCTTCTCCTCCTCTTTTTAGACGGGTGACACGGTGGCCCAGCGCTTAGCGCTGTTGCCTCACAGCAAGAATGTCAATGGTTCTAGGCTTTACCAACCAGCGGGCATTTCTGTGCGGAGTTTGCAAGTTCTCCCCGTGTTCACGTGGGTTCCCCCAGGTCCTCCGGTTTCCTCCCACCGATTAAAAACATGCAACCTAAGTTATTGATTAACCAACACTATAGATATGCTCAATATATAGTACCTATCTCATTAAAGAGAATTACTATCTGCTCTTCAATCACTACAATGGGGGAGTTCTCGAGATCTACCTGACCCGAATCTCCACTCTCGCCTTGCAACGGGAGGGAGCCCGGGGCTCGAGGATCTCATGAGCTCAGGGCTCTCTCCCGGGACAGCATGCCAAACAAGCTTTATAATCAATCATCAGCTAAGTGTGAACTCTTGAAATATATGATATTAGAATACATGTTAGATTTTGTAAGTGATTTTATGTTAATTTAGAATAGAATATGTAATGTTCTCAATAATAATTGTAAAGGAAACACAGGCTCTATATGTGCCATTTACATATATTTCAATTATTATGGAAAACGAGTGCATGTTTTTACCAAAACTAATATTGTTTTTTATGTGTGTGTGTGTGTGTGTAAAACAATATAATTTGCACAAAGAAATTATGTTTTTTTTCTCTAAAGAAGTTGTTACCACCCTGTTTAAAGCATCATTATGGGCGCTTTACGTTATAACTAACGTGGTTCAAACGATGAATCTGCAACAGAGAAACTACAGGTTTTGGGAAACACTCGTCACTACATCGTTCTTTCCCAAACGATGCATCATACTATGATAGTTCAGCCGCGAGTTACGTCGTTGTTTGGGAAATGCACCCATAGTTTTCATCTCTTGGGGACTTTAAAGTCATCAAATGATTCTTGTTTGAAATAAGATTTTGATGTATAAACTTTTATACTGAATACCTTTGAGTTGCTGTGTTTTGGAAATAATTGTCAAAATGAAAATTAAATATGATGGATATTATTTTCAAAAATATATCTAATATATTGTGATGTATGAAACAAAGTGTAAGCTGTGTGGCTATATAAGCACTCGTTTTTTGTGCTATTTTTCTAGGTTTAATAAATGAAAACGTTTTTGAATGAAATGAAAACAGTTCAAGCTATTTAAGATTATTATTTTTTTGTATTTTAGCTTTATATGTTATGTTTTACTATTCCATGCTAATGTGTTTTCCACTTTTTTTGCATTATTCTATTCATTTTAATATTTCATTAATTATTTTTAAGCAGGGCAGAGATTAATTGTGATTTATTGCGTCAAAAATAAAATAAATAATCTAATTATCATCTAAGTATCAATAAACATGGATTATTAGGTGGATTATTTAATGGTAACATTAATATTTGTAGGAGAAAGGGCTTGGATTATTGAAATTTCATGGAAGGGATGTGTTTAATCTGGCAGGGGTGTCCTTTTTGGTGTTACAAAGCGCAATTTTCGTTTTAACTCCTGGTTACTGCCATTAATTTCCATTGGAGGAAAGAAGGGAAAGAAGTACAGTCCCAACAAACACAACGTTGGCCCAACGTAGCGACCTTCCTACAACGTTGTACCAACCTTGCAAAAAGGTTGAGGATTCTACGTTGTTGCAGAAGGTTGTCACAACGATGTCATAATGTTGCCATTTAAACATCATGAAGGCCGCGTGCTTTAGGTTGTGCTTAGGTGGCGTGGACAACCACTGTACAACATTTACTGGTCACAGCTGAATCAGTTTAAATATCAACAGTTCGTCGTCTCATTCATCAACGACCGAGGAGACGTGAGTATTGCTTTATTCTTCTTGCAAAATAAGATATGTAAATTGTGAATATTTAAACAAACATTACACACACACACACACACACACACACACACACACACACACACACACA
>CAIGQZ010001236.1:9109928-9125448 GCA_903798205.1 Danio tinwini | reverse complement strand
GTTTCCGCTAATTCATCCAATTCGACAGGTGGCGCTGGTACAAAACAGTGGTCCTAGAAATGCAGTTTCACTATCTCATCCAATCCCGTAGGTGGCGCTGCCCCAAAAAACTAGGGTCCTATAAATGCGATCCTATACATGTGATCCTGAACGTGCAGCTACTCCAGTTGTGCAGGATCATACTATTGGGAAACGTGTGTGGTTGTGCTCCGAAAGTGAGCAGGAATCGAAACCGAAAGCTATACAAGGCTGCTTTAACACGGGAATCTGGGCGTTTTTGGACTCATAGGAGCTGGAATACAACATTCTGACTGACAAAATGGCAAAAATGTCCGCCAAAAATGAAATAGAGATGAGGATCTGTGACTACCTGAGGAGACACGGCAGGAGCACCGTGCAGGACATTTTCAAAGAATTAAAATTAGAGAAATCCACCGTGAACAGGCATTTATACAACTTACAGAAGTCAACGCAGGTTTTTAAAACGGTGGAAAATAATAAGCGGCCAGTCTGGGACCTGGTGGAGAGGATGAATGACAAACAAAAAGCCAAACCAGAGCCAATAAAGCCTGAGATGACAAGAGACACGTTTGAAGAAAAACATGTGAAGGATCTGCTGAAAACAGGAGGTTTAAAAGCCTCTCATATCGCCAGCAAACTGGGACAACAAACGCAATCAACAAATAAACTACTGTACAGTTTGATGGAGAAAGATGAAGTACGCAAATGCAGTAAAAGTCACATGTGGACTCTGAAAAATGATGAGGAGAGGAATGGAAGTGACAAAAACGACAGGTTTGTGTGTTTTATTTTATTTATATTGAAACTTTGCACTTGTCATTGATTAAACCCTGTTTTTTCCCCCCTCCAGTGGTCACAAACTGACTTCGGTTTCAGGGTGAGCATATTTGACCTGACATGCCACATTGAAAAATATTGTTTTAGTAAATGCTAGTGTTTTTGAACTATACGTGTATTATATTGTATAAAATACATCATCATGTATGTTAGTCTGTAGTATACTTTAGTTTTACTGCAGTAAACTGGTGTATTGTGATATAATATACACATATTGGGGCATTTGTTACTATAGCAACTGTAAAATCACCACAACAGATTAATTCCAGTACTATATGGTCCAAAACACGGTTATGTAGTATAGTAATTTTCGGTAAATACCATTAAATCAGTGTTTTGTTTATAGGAATGATGCATAATGATGTTATACTGCCTATTGCTGTTATTGCTGTATCTTCTATTCTGCAGGATGTCTCGAACTTTTGATATGATCAAAGAGCTTGGTGATGGAGGCTATGGTTTTGTTTGCAAAGTAAAACATAAGATTGATGACAGGATCTATGCTGTGAAAAGAGTCGAGTTCAACAGGTACGTATCACAAGCTCATGCCTCATCTTAGAATGAACACTTGTGAATTGAGGTAAAGTTGGTTTTATATTCGCACATTTATTCAGTAAAGTAACTAATTACGAATACTCAAATGACTGTAATTGAGTAGTTTTTCTCAGGAATTGTAATTTACTAAGTAGTTTTAAAAATGTGTACTTTTACTGTCACTCGAGTGCATTTTTAGTGCAGTATCTGTACTTTTACTCCACTACTTTCCTTCAACCTGCAGTCACCACTTTTTTTTCTTGTCTATGGGGATTAGAAAAATCAGTCTTGTCATTTCTGTCCAATCAAATCACACATAGAAGGTAATTAGCATCATAATGAACTACCTCAAGACATGTGCGATGTCAGATTGACATTGTACCATAATGTAGTGGGGACGCTGCATTTTGTTTGGAAATGAAAATCAGGTTGACGTCAGAACTCAACGTCAGGCCAAGCGACTTTGTCCAACATCCAACCTAAAACCAACCAAATATCAACGTCTAATGATGTAATAGCTTGCCGTTGTGTGGATTTGACCACCATGACGTCTATCAGACGTTCATTAATTAATTACTTTTAAGCTGGGCAGAGATTAATTGTGATTTACTTCATCACAAATAAAAGAGAGAGAGATAATTAATGTATACACAATTTTTTATTTTTATCGAAGTATCAATAAACATGGATTATTAGGTGGATTATTTAATGGTAACATTAATATTTGTAGGAGAAAGGGCTTGGATTATTGAAATTTCATTGAAGGGATGTGTTTAATCTGACAGGGGTGTCCTTTTTGGTGTTACAAAGCGCAATTTTTGCTTTAACTTCTGGTTACTGCTGTTAATTTCTATTGGAGGAGAGAAGGGAAAGAAGTAATGTTTACACTGACTCCGCCACAGGCCACACCCTAAAAAACGTCAGAACTCAATGTCAGGCCAACGTCTATGTCCAACATCCAACCTAAAACCAACCAAATATCAACGTCTAATGATGTAATGGCTTGCCGTTGTGTGGATGTTACCACTATGACGTCTATCAGACATTGGATTTTAGTTGCCGTACCTGATGAATAAATGTCAGTATTTGACGTCAATATGACGTTGGTTTAAGATGTTGGCTCGACGTTGGATTTTGGTCACTTTCTAACAACCTAAAATCAACCAAATATCAACGTCATTTGACGTCATTATTGGACATCAAAATAACATTGTGCTTAGACGCTGACTAGACATTGAATTTTGGTCACCTGACATCACAACCTAAATCTAACCTAAAATTAACGTCCAATGACGTTGTGTGCCTGCTGGCCAATAACTAGATGCACTACAGAATGTTACGTTTACACACATCCACAAATTAAATGTAAATGCATCAGTAATACTCACTACTCATGAGTACTTTTAAAAGGGATACTTTTTACACATACTTTAAGTAATAATCACAGCAGATACTTTTACTCTACTTGCACTACATTTTTAGGCAAGTAATGGTACTTTAACTTGAGTATGATTTTTCTGTACTCTTTCCACCACTGCATAAGTGCTTCTGTAACCGGGGATGTGACACTGACAACAGGGGTGCGGATTCAAATGCAGTTTTATTGACAGGATGGTCAGGCAAGCAATGATCAATACAAGAGCAAACAGATGTATGAGGGCAATCCAGAGTCGTAGTCGAAATAACAGGCAGATGGTCACAAGGCAGGCAGAAGACAGGAATAAAACAAGAAAACAAGGCAAGGATCAAAACATGGGAAAACAAACCAGGAAACGCGCTGTAATGTCACTATACAGATAACAAGACTCAGCAATGAGTGTCTCAAAGTGAGCCGAATATATGTGTGTGTAATCAGTCATTGAGCAGTATCAGCTGTGAGAGCGCAATCAGTCAGGATCTAGAACCGGTTGTGTGTGTGTGGTGCATGACTGGGTTTTGTAGTCCATTTACCAGCAGATTTTAGTCCTATGTGTTTACCAGCGATCTGCACAGGCTGGATCGCTGGTGATCGTGACAGCTCTCTATATTGTTTACCATGCTACTTTGAATATTGCGTCTGAAATCGCATCTACTGTAAGTATGACTTCACTATTTAATTGACTGTAAACAGTTTTGTACTTAGATATTTATTGGCTGCTTATAACATTTTCCTGTTTAGAATTGGCAAATAATACTTTTCTGAAATTACATTTTTGAGGAGAAAGTCAGAATGTGCGAATATAGACCATTTCAATGTGGTCCTGTCATTGGCCCATGAGCATTTCCTGCTTGTTATCAAACTATTTCATAACTGTAACAAGAGGCAATTCAATCATAACTTAATGTTAAAACAGCTGTCATAACATTATTTATCAATATGTGGCTCGTTTTGGATTCGTGGAAGCTATAGAAAATAAAAATGTAAAACAGAAAATACACAGGGACCATTGTTTTGTTTACTTCCCCTTAAATAGGTTTATAGAACCAACTTTACCTCAATCACTTATGATTATGTGATACAAACTGGGTTTTTTTTGTTTTAGTTCTTTCCATAATTTATGGATCTCATTATATACTGTATGCATGTTTATATGCATTTTTATGCATATACATTTTATATATCCATGCATATTATAAAAATCATATTATAAAATCATACTATACTGAACCTTTTGACTGGTAGTGTACACTGTAAAAAATATCTGTAAATGAACGGTTTCTGTATTTTTTGTGTATTGTGCTTATTTGCTGTTGTGAATTGCATTATGGGATGTTGATCTCTGATTTGTCCACTTTTGATGTTGAAAATTCAACTCTACAGTTTAACAAAGAGACTTTTATTGACATTTCGGTCGTTTGAAATAATATTATAATGTATACAAAATAATATCTAGAGAAATAAGTGTAAAATAACAGAAAATGTGCTGCAGTCTATTACAAGGTGTTTGTAGCGTAATATACAACACCAATCCAGACAATTCAGCACTTTAAAGAGCCCCTATTATGGGTTTTTGAAAATGACCTTACATGCAGTGTGTAACACAGCTCTAAGTGAAGTGAAATATCCAGCTAAGGCTTAAATCTGAAAGTGTGACGTGTTTAAAACTATTGATTCATCTATGAAAGAGTCGACTCAGATTGGTTCAAATGAATGGTGGGGGTAACGAATCTTTAGCTGTGTCGACGTGACGTTAATATGGAACTCAAGACCTGCCCATTTGTTGTGCACACAGACCTGGGAAAATTGAAAACCCCGCCACAAACACTGTGGAAAGAAAAAGAGCAAGACAAACACTGTAGCAGATTCTGGTTTACTTATGTCCCGAAGACGCTGTGCCCTGAAGTGTGAGGGAAAGTTAGTGTTACAAACCCAAAAATGAGCCTGTGAGGCTTGAGTAGTGTTACGGTACCTACCCAAATATGAGGCTGTGAAGAGTCAGTGGTTGAAGTTTATTTTTGCAAAAATACCTCAGCATTATCGCCCCAGCCTTGTGCTGTGTTCCTGTCAGTTTTCTGACGAGTGCTTTAGCAATCTACACGCCTACAACCGGGGATTTATTGGCCTTCTGTTAAAGGAAGGATCAGAAAAGACTATTGATGTATGGGACTTTGTCAGAGCTTGACAGGAACTTTACAGTACACAGTTCATGGATCAGTTTCTTTCTCCATTTCACAAGTGTAAGTAAGTGCGATTAAAGTGGCTGCCTCCTTGTTTTCTCTAGCTTGCAAATTATGTATTTAATTGCTTTAATGCACTCCTGCATTGGGCTCACACATACGCCCTGCACTCTGACTATTTCAACAATGTTGATAAGCCGTGGTGAGCATTTCTCTCTGTCTCACACTGAACGCAGTCGACTAATTGCAAAAGACTAAGTCATCGGACCAATCAATGCAGATTAACATTGAGCTAAGGAGGGGTTTGGGAACCAATTAATCACTGAATTAATCATATGGGAGTCATTGGGATAGTTAGATAAAAATAAATGCATATTATAAGACAATAAAAGTGTTTTTTGACCTTGCATGTAGATCAGCCTGTTGTTGGAGACCCCCAAAACAGAAATATGACCTTTTATAATGCAAAATAGGAGCTCTTTAATCTATTAAAAATGATCATAAATGTCACTTTTTCACACTTTTTAAGGTTAAAAGTTGTTGGAAGAAAGATCAAGGTCCCATAATGCAATTTAAAAGCACATGTAATTGGAGAAAAATAAAAACATGAATCACAAAATACTGCATATTTATGTATGTATTCATGGAATACAGTATATTTTTTATGCATTAGTTTATTCAGGCAATGATATATATATATTTATTAATGCAGAAATGTATGTTTTTTTTTTTATTAAAACAGTGAAGCTGAGCCTGAGGTGAAAGCATTGGCTCGATTAGATCACCCAAACATAGTGCGGTACTTCACATGCTGGCCTGATTCTGACAACTGGATGTCAAATCAAGAAACAAACCAAAAATCTAAGTAAGCAAGTCTTTAACACTGTAGACTGAAACACTCAGTTTTTCCACTGTAATGATGTTTATGTGTTTTACTGCCAGCACAACAGGTTCTTCAACTGACACTGATTATACTAATGAGAGAAGCGGTGATGATGATGATGATGATGATGATGATGTCAGTGATGATGTCACATTAGGAATGAAAAGTCTTACTTTAACCAAGTGTGTACATCTCTCTTCATATGAAAACAGATGTTTACTTTGGAAACGTGTCTGCCAAATGCATTAATGTAAATTTAATGTTGAATTTCAGATCAACATCTGCTTCTAAACCCAGTGGACAGTGGGATCCTTCAAATCAGTGAGTTTGTTTGTTGTTAACTATACGTTTATGACAGAACAGAACATCAAAATGAATTAAAATTTCCTTGAATCCAGGTTATATTTTTACTTTTTTATTTTTATTTAGTTTATGACACTTTTCAATTTAATGATTATAAATGCAGCTTTACATCATGTCTATAATGTTGGCAGCATCAATGGAAAATCATTTATAAGTTTCTCAAAGCTGCAGTTTGGTTTGGTTATATTATAACCAATAATTTTACATGCCAGAAAAGGAGTTTAGTAATAAATTGAGCATTTGCTTCAAGAACACTAACAGCAAATTTGTATGGAGCAAAAGAACTGCAGTAAACTTTATTAAACTCATTTGTTTTTACAGAGATTGATATTAATTCTTGCCTGCGTGTTCATATATGTTAAAGCTTCAATATAACATCTCTAAATACATCTCTTTCTGTCCATTTTGTCGAGTATAATTATATATATTTAAGTATATACAATTTTATATTTAATCTACAACACAACTTTTCTTCCTATAAACTTTCTCCACTTTTAACAGCATCTAATCAGTTTGTTAACATTTTTAGACAACTTAAGTATGATTATTTTGCATGTTTATTTTTGAGTACATCTCGCTGTGTGTATGTGTGTATGTGAGTGTGCATGTGAGTGTGTGTGTAAGAGAGAGAGAACAGACTCTGACAAGCTGATGAGCATCAGAGCAGAACTCATAAATATTCATGACTGTTCCAAATATGGTCAAACCGGTGCTTTTTATTCTACGGGTAATTTTTTGGGTTTATAAATGAGCATTTAAGGGCGACACGGTGGCTAAGTGGTTAGCACTGTCACCTCACAGCAAAAAGTTTGCTGGTTCGAGTCCTGGCTGGGTCAGTTGGCGTTTCTGTGTGGAGTTTGCATGTTCTTCCCGTGTTGGTGTGGGTTTCCTCCGGGTGCTCCGATTTCCCCCACTGTCCAAAGACATGTGGTACAGGTAAATTGGGTAGGCTAAATTGTCTAAAGTGTATATGTGTGAATGAGTGTGTATGGATGTTTCCCACTACTGGGTTGCAGCTGGAGGGGCATCCGCCTCTTAAAACATATGCTGGAATAGTTGGTGGTTCACTCCGCTGTGGCGACCCACAATAAGTAAGCGACTAGGCCAAAGGAAAATGAATGAATGAATAAATATAAATGCAGCTTTACAACATGTCTATAATGTTGGCAGCATAAATGTAAAATTACTTAGCAAAAAAAATTCTCAAAGATGCAGTTTGTATTACCACCAATTGTACAAGCCAGAAAATAAACTGATTCAAGAAACACTAACAGCAAACTTCTAAAGGCAAATTCATGATATAAAATGTATGGTGTAGTGTTTTTTAAGGTGCCATACAATTAAAATCTGGATATAGTTGGCCATATGATATGGCCATAGTTGAATAATAAGAGTTAAGTACATGAAAATAGCCACACCATGAGCCTCAAACACCATTGTGTTCTTGTTCTCATGTAAATCCTGGTGAAAAACAGGCCAATCAGACGAAAATACACAGACTCTGGCAATCCACACAGGATCATTGATATGCCGCAGAGCATCTAGGCAGAACTCATAAATATTAATGACCCTTCCAAATATGGTCAAACCTGAGCTTTTCATTCCTGGGATAATTTCTGTGGTTATAAATGAGCATTTAAAATAGTTTCTGGAGAATGTTTGTACTTACCAAAGCCACGTACCAATGTAGATTTGAGAGAACAATTTAATGCAGGGGTGTCAATCTTAGTTCCTAGAGGGCTGCAGGCCTGCAGAATTTAGTTCCAGCCCTGCTTCAACACACCTGTCTGTAGGTATCAAACAAGCCTAAAGTACCTAATTAGTTTGATCAGATGTTAAATTAGGATTGGAACTAAACTGTGCAGAGCTGCGGCCCTCTAGGAACTAAGTTTGACAACTGTGCTTTAACGTATTGAAATCAATGCATTATATTCATTCATTCATTCATTTTATTTTCGGCTTAGTCCCTTTATTAATCTGGGGTCGCCACAGCGGAATGAAACGCTAGCTTATCCAGCATATGTTTTATGCAGCGGATGCCCTTCCAGCTGCAACCCAGCACTGGGAAACATCCAAACACACTCATTCACACATATACACTTCAGACAATTTAGCCTACCCAATTTACCTGTACCACATGTCTTTGGACTGTGGGGGAAATCGGAGCACCCGGAGCCAACACAGGGAGAACATGCAAACGCCACACAGAAATGCCAACTGACCCAGCCGGGGCTCGAACCAGCGACCTTCTTGCTGTGAGGCGATTGTGCTAGTACCCACTGCACCACCGCTACCCTAATGCATTATATATCAATGCACATATTATTAACAATAATGTACAGAATGCAATGTTCGATATTCATTCCCAGATCCTTTACTGTATGTGCTTTCTCTCCCTTTTGTCTGCATCAGGTTATATTTATTTATTCAGATGGAGTTTTGTGAGGGAGGAACACTGACGTCGTGGATAGAGGAGAGAAATTATACAGGAAAACCGAGAATCGCTCAGGGAATCCATCGGATATTTTATGAGATCAGCAGTGGGGTGGAATACATCCATTCAAACAATCTCATCCACAGAGACTTGAAGGTACAACTGAAGTCAGAATTATTAGCCCCCCTGTGTAATTTCTTCCCCAATTTCTGTTTACACATTTCTAAACATAATAGTTTTAATAACTCATTTCTAATAACTGATTTTTTTTCTCTTTGCCATGATGACAGTAAAAATTATTTGACTAGATATTCTTCAATGTATAGTATATAAGTAATACTAAAATACAGATAAGAAATAACAAAATACAGTAGGTGAGAGTTTAATATGACCATTACCGCCGCACAATGTAACACCGCCGCACTGAAAAAAAAAGAATGTGCTTTTTTCAGGTATGATCGCAGTTTGTGACTATGCCGCCAGGTGGCACAAAGGGACGGCATGGGAATGGACAGAAATAGACTATACATTAGCTGTAAATACTCTACTACTTTTAAATAAAGATAAACAATGAAACATAGCATTTTGTTCCTTCATTAATCATTAAAAAGACAACTAGGCTACATTATTTAAAGGAATAAAGAATAACAACTAACCTTTGGGGTGAAGTGCTTTAAAGCAAGTCCGCTATAGTATGCTTCAGCACCAAAACACGAGTTGCCGTGAGATTGTGTTGGTCTGTTAAATAGAATAGTAATCTAGCCTAAATAAAATTAAAGCGAAATATTCACAGTTTCAGAGAAGTCTATATTAACTGAAAGAAGGATATTCCTGCTCACAGTTTGACACAGACAAGTTGACAAACCAGCGCTGATGCTGATTGCCTCTGTGCTGCCTGGAACCGCGTCATAAACTCAACAAATAGGCTATATAGGCTTATATAATATACATTTTTAAATAGCCTATGTAGCCTAATCTACGAATCAAAAAAATCCAAAGTTTTTCTTGATGTTTGCATAATAATAACGTCGCACCAAACTGAGGCTTTCATTTTACTGCTTATAAAACATGTATGCAAATTAATGCAATATCATATGTAAACAACTAAATTGTTATATGCTATGTAGTACCATACTTTACAAAAAGTCAACATATGAACCTTAAAGCTTATTGTCATTGTCTTTCATTACATGCAGTGCACGCATGTGTATATCATTTTACACAAACACGCATTTAAAAAAAAATCCAATATTAGTTTTGATAAAGCATTAAACTCGCTTTCTATATTAACTGAAATATATGCAAACAGCTCATGTAGTACCAATGTTTCCTTACAAAAATTACTGAGAACATTATTCTCAATATTCTATTCTAAAACATAAAATCACTTACAAAAGCTAACATGTATTCTAATATCATATAAAAGTCATATTAATAAATAAATAAATAGGTTATATATGAAGATGAAGTGCTCCACAGGCACAATTATCTTAATATTATTTTGTAGTGTGTGTGCTGTGCCGCGGTTTTTTATGTGCACATGTTTAAGATTTGAGGTAATAACATCGCCATGATGATCAAAGAAATCGAAACATTCTTTTCACCCCAACGCAATTTAATAGGGCACTATAAAGGCTAAAGAACTAATTCTTATATTTGCTTTTTGCAGCCTAGGGCTATACTTCAACCATGTATCTTTTCTAAAACAAACAGTATAGTGTAAAAGCATGGTTATTACTAAAAAAACTAAAACTAAATTATATTTTAATTGAACACATCACATAAGGTACACATACAGAACTGACTTTCTAGTATTGTGAAAAGGCAAAGCTGAAAATCTGTGGTTAAAGCGCCACCCAGCGGTCAAAAGCTGCTGGCACACCAAATATCGCAGCCGCATCGGTATGAACGGTGGCAAAGAGAACAAATTGAAGTAGTGACATCTGTAAGTCTTTAAATTAGATTTAAAAGCATCCAATGAAGGAGAAATCCTGACATTCAGAGGGAGATTGTTCCAGAGCCTTTGGGCCGCATCACAGAAAGCTTGATCACGTTTTGTTTTGCTGCGAGACCGAGGGACAGACAAAAGAAATTGGTCATGGGATCTTAACGGTCTGCAAGCTGTAGATGGCCTAATAAGTTCACTGACATAGCCCGAGGCAGAATTGTTCAATGTTTTCTAAGTGAAAAGAAGGATTTTAGTGACATTTAAAGGCTTAACTAGGTTAATTAGGGTAAAGTTAGGGTAATTAGGCAAGTCATTCTATAACAGTGGTTTGTTCTGTAGACAATCCAAAACAAATATTGCTTAAGGGGGCTAATAATATTGACCTTAAAATGGGTTTAAAAATATTAAAAACTTATTTTATTCTAGCTGAAATTAAACAAATAAGACTTTCTCCAGAAGAAAAAATATTATAGGAAATACTGTGAAAAGTTCCTCAATCTGTTCAACATCATTTAGGAAATGTTTTCTAAGTGTTAGAATACTGTAATGTGTTTAAAATAAGCATTTTTCCCATATTGTATGCTTTTATTTTAGCCTGATAACATATTGTTCAATGACGGCAAAGTGAAGATTGGAGATTTTGGGTTGGTGGCGGCTCAGACGAATCCCAGCGGTGACCCTATAGAGCGGTCAAAGAGAAAAGGCACACCCACATATATGAGTCCTGAACAGGTGACATATTTAAACTTTTTCACAAAGATTACAACAGCATTTCACTTATAAGGCACATTTCATGAAGATTTTTAAATGCAACTTTTAACTCAATAGTTCAAAGATTTGGGCTGCACGGTGGCGCAGTGGGTAGCACGTTTACCTCACAGCAAGAAGGTCGCTGGTTCGAGCCTCAGCTGGCTCAGTTGGCATTTCTGTGTGGAGTTTGCATGTTCTCCCAGTGTTGGTGTGGGTTTCCTCCGGGTGCTCCGGTTTCCCCCACAGTCCAAACACATGCGGTATAGGTGAATTGGGTAGGCTAAATTGTCCGTAGTGTATGACTGTGTGTGTGTGTGTGTGTGTGTGTGTGTGTGTGTGTGTGTGTGTGTGTGTGTGTGTGTGTGTGTGTGTGTTAGTGTATGGATGTTTCCCAGTACTGGGTTGTGGCTGGTAGATATATGCTGGAATAGTTGGTGGTTCATTCCACTGTGGCGACCTCTGAAATAGAGACTAAGCCGAAAGAAAAATGAATGAAAAGTCCTGAAAAACTCAAGAATTGTGTTTTCCACTCATTTTAAGTAGTTTGAACAAAAAGCAAATGTCATTTTTTGAGTGTATAAAATGTTTAATTAAAATAAAAACTAATATGAAATTAATCGAACCAGTAATTGAAACGAATAAAGTAAATACATCAAATAATTTTGATTTTTATTGTAGGAAAATCTGAGGAATTATAATGAAAAAACAGACATTTTCCCCCTTGGACTCATCTGGTTTGAGATGCTGTGGCAAATATCTTCAGGGATGGAGAGAGCAGTGGTCAGTATTGTTTTATTTATAATGTCTTTATTGATTATTTGAAATGTTTCTTTATTTTTTATTTTATATTATATTTAGTGCTGGGCAAAGATCAATCCCAATTAAATCACATCCAAAATAATAATAATATTTGTGTGTGTATTATATATATTTATTACGTATATGTGATACACAAGCATACATAGAAACAAAACCACTTAGTGGTTAGCACTGTCGTCTCACAGCAAGAAGGTCGCTGGTTTGAGTCTCGGCTGAGTCAGTTGGTGTTTCTGTGTGGAGTTTGCATGTTCTCCCCGTGTTGACGTGGGTTTCCTCCAGGTGCTCCGGTTTCCCCCACAGTCCAAACACATGCGCTATAGGGGAATTGAACTAAATTGACCGTAGTGTATGAGTGTGTGTGTGAGAGAGTGAGTGTGTGCACCTGGAAGGGCATCCGCTGCGTAAAAACATATGCTGGATTAGTTGGTGGTTCATTCCACCGTGATGACCTCTAATAAACAAGAGACTAAGTCGAAAAAAATGAATGAATGATATTTGTAAATCTAAATATAATTTGTATCATGTACACATATTTATTATCTAAATATAAATAAACATTTTCTCAAATATATGCATGCATGTGTGTATTTATATGTATAACAAAAATATGCACAGTTTACACACTTAAATTGTTTAATAATTTAATAATTGATTGATTCATTGATGATTTTTGTCATTGCAGCTCTGGACAAATTTGAGAAATCAAAAGTTTCCTGACGAGTTTTGTGAGAGATATCCAACTGAAGTAAGACGTTTGATTTTTAGGTAAACATTGTCAGGATTGAGTTCAGCCTTTAATTTTAATTTTCTGTTATGTTTTTTTATATATATTTTTTAGAATAAATTCATAGAGAAGATGCTGTCCGCGACACCAGAGGACAGACCACACGCTAAAGACATCAGACTAAATCTGGAGACATTTTTCTCTTTGCATCAGGACAGCTTGAGACAGAAAACTATCTGACTTTTTTGTTGTTCATTTGGTCGGATGATAATGATAATGGTTTTCTGCATAGCACTTTTGAGGATTTTATTGGTTTATATTTATGGTTTAATGAACTGTTTAATGCTGGCATTTCCAAACTGGTTCTGCAGAATAATATCAGGTGGTTCATGGTAAAGTTTGCAAAAAAAAAAAAAATGAATGCATAAAATGATTCACTAAAATATACAAATATTTACTTCAGATGCTTGTAAAAATAAATCCAAATTAACATTATCTTTAATCAAAATTAAGACAAAGTGTACTTTAAAAAACATTTGTTTAAATAATAAAACAAACAAATACAAATGGGATTAAACACCAACATTAAATTAAATTAATGTCATTTACATTTAAGGTTGGAGGTCTTTTTATGATGTCTGTGGCGTTTAAAAGACCTGATTTAATGATGTGTAATTAATCATTCAGAGTTTGGTCATATTAGCTAAAATATAAGCAAAACATTCAGATTGCTTGTATTTTAAAAAAATATTTTATGAGTTTCAAAGATCTATTTTGTTTAAATATTTTACAAATCTAAAAATGAATGTAATTTTACACATTTCTGACATGTTGTCTGAATATAAATGTATTTTTAATAACATAAGTATAATGCTTCTCTAGGCTGTGGTTGATTCTGTTTACAGAAAAAGCCAAAATGCAATATTGTTTAATGTCTGTTTCTGGGAACTTTGCTGCTCAAATATATGCGGGGTGGAATAAAGAATGAATGATCAAAGAAAATGTGTTATTAATACCCTCATCATACCAGGTAGCAAAGAATTCAGGCCCAGATTTGGCCGTAGAGCTGGCACAGCAGGTGTTCATCCAGCACTGGAATACAGCATGTGGGCAAAACATGGCCCGGGTTTGACAGAAGTGGCACTGTCTTGGCAAACAAGAAAGATATGGGCCAGATGTCAAATGTAGTATTTGGCCCAGATGATAAAAATTGATATGTGGGCCACTTAATTTTGGTCTATCTTGACCCACATTAAAATTTATTTATTTTTTTTAGTAAAGAAATATTTGAATACACAAAGTAATTTCCATCTTTCTGTTTGCGTCTTCTAATGCCTTCATTTTAATCCAGGAAACAATCAAGATTTAATTATGTAATTTTTAAATGTATTGTTTCCTGTAAGTTGCAAAATCACTGAATTTAACCTACGTTACATACATATATTTTATTTACAAAATTATTATTTTACAACTTATATTATTATGAACCATGTCAAAATGTCAAATTCACATATAAAGAAATTCTTTACAATACTAATATTATTTGTATTGCAATGCTTTATTTTAATAATATATAACTCTTTCTCTATGCAAGAAAATACTGGCAATTTATTAATAAAACACACAAAAATAAAATCCTTTCGTTTTTCATCTTAAAATTCAGCCGGAAGTGCCTTTATTTAGGACGGAATGACCTGAATAACACACGTCGCGGTAAGTCATTAATTAATTGTGAATTTTGAGGGAATTCTATGGTTTATTTCACTCTAATATAGTCAACTCTGTTCTCAGATATTTCAGAGTTAACCTTTTATATTCATATGTAAGTAAACAATTATCCTATTTGAGCTGTTTAGATATTTGTTTACGTCCCGTGTGACAAACATTATAATGGAGAATTTAGCTCGGACTATAACACAAAGCTAGTGGTTTGACGTTATAAATGCACAAAAGCTCTAGCACATTAAACTTTTTTTTGGTTAATTTGTATTTAAATTATTAAGTAGTTTGACTACTAAGTTACCTTCATAGGTGTATATATCCATGAGTTACCTCAGTCCTCAATATACTAGCTTTTTTCATCAGATGTCGCTGTTGCTGCGCTGAATGTTTTGTGTGCGCATGCGCAGCTCGCCCAACGGAGTACGTCAGTTTATTAAAATATTTCGATAAATCTACCTATTCGACAAATAACTATTGAAATCCAGTCAATCATGTTTAAATTACAGCAAACCCAACACTTTGTAAGTATATAAAGCAAATTTAGATATTTTTTTTACTTTATGTTTGGACTTGTAAAAAAAAAGTTGTTATTATTATTATTATTATTATTATTATTATTATTATTATTAGCTTTACTAGATATTTATGTTCTCTGTTGTCAATACGTTATCAAAAGTAACTTTTTACAGTTTTTTATAACTGTTTTGCCACAAATTGCAAAACTCTGGTGTCAATTTAAAAATTATGGACACCAAATTCATAACCATTGCCAAAATTGCACATTTTTGCTAAACTCTTAACTCTTTTTTTTTCAACCATTATAATTACAAATATGTGTAAGACCTATTTTTTATATAGGTTTATTATTTGGCTGTATAAGATATGGAC
>CAIGQZ010001236.1:9092274-9109918 GCA_903798205.1 Danio tinwini | reverse complement strand
ACACACACACACACACACACACACACACACACACACACACACACACAAAAATCAATTAAATCTAGCGAATTCAGCAAGTAGGCGACTATAGAACTGCAGAAATAATGGTGTTGACTTGATTACTGCAGTAAACAAAGCAGCATGATGTCAAATCTGTTAGGAATTTATTGATTTCATAAACTATGCAGCATCCTGATATTCGCAGATTTAATTCAGGCAAACTTTAGCATATAACCATACATTGCATAAACAAAAATGATATAAATTTAATACCTTGCAAAATAGCATTTAAGACTTTTTAATGCTGTTTAAGGGCCTTACATTTCTCTACATTGATTTATCAACTCTTAATACTTTTTAAGACCCCGCAGACACCCTGAAAATAAATAAATATATATATATATATATATATATATATATATATATATATATATATATTAATATATATTAGAGAGAGAGAGAGAGAGAGAGAGAGGAAAGAGAGAAAAAAAAAAAAGTTTACCAAAATAGAGAAACATTTTTTGTGTAAGCCAATATTTTACAGTACTTTAAAAATACTCAATAATGTCTCTATCAATGTTTTTAAAGTATTATATTTAATTTACCAAAGTCACACAATTGGCAATTTCACATCCATAACGAAGCTTTTCCCTCATAAATGATAAATGTCAAATAAAATAAAATCAATCATGTTTGTTTTATAGTGAGCCGGCTCTTGTACTGTTAATTAGCATTATTTCTTTTGGGTTGTGCAGTTTAATTCACAGAATTTCTACAAAGTATGTTGTATACTGAAAAACACAGACTTTTTTTTGTCACATCCATAAACGCATGTTTATTTTCCTCATTTAAAATATAAAAAATGTTTACAGATTGATATTTCTCTGCTCCCATAACTCTGTGGTTAGTTGTTTTGGAAAATATAAACCAATGATTCAATAAAATGTTAACGTATGCTTTCTTTGTGAATTTATGTTTTATGTTTTTACTGCAAATGTTACATCCATAACGCTGGAATTGCTCATATATACAGGGAGAGCAGAATTATTAGGCAAGTTGTATTTTTGAGGATTAATTTTATTATTGAACAACAACAACCATGTTCTCAATGAACCCCAAAAAACTCATTAATATCAAAGCTAAATATTTTTGGAAGTACTTTTTAGTTTGTTTTTAGCTATTTTAGGAGGATATCTGTGTGTGCAGGTGACTATTACTGTGCAGAATTATTAGGCAACTTAACAAAAAACAAATATATACCCATTTCAATGATTTATTTTCACCAGTGAAACCAATATAACATCTCAACATTCACAAATATACATTTCTGACATTCAAAAACAAAACAAAAACAAATCAGTGACCAATATAGCCACCTTTCTTTGCAAGGACACTCAAAAGCCTGCCATCCATGGATTCTGTCAGTGTTTTGATCTGTTCACCATCAACATTGCGTGCAGCAGCAACCACAGCCTCCCAGACACTGTTCAGAGAGGTGTACTGTTCTCCCTCCTTGTAAATCTCACATTTGATGATGGACCACAGGTTCTCTATGGGGTTCAGATCAGGTGAACAAGGAGGCCATGTCATTAGTTTTTCTTCTTTTAGACCCTTTCTTGCCAGCCACGCTGTGGAGTACTTGGACGCGTGTGATGGAGCATTGTCCTGCATGAAAATCATGTTTTTCTTGAAGGATGCAGACTTCTTCCTGTACCACTGCTTGAGGAAGATGTCTTCCAGAAACTGGCAGTAGGACTGGGAGTTGAGCTTGACTCCATCCTCAACCCGAAAAGGCCCCACAAGCTCATCTTTGATGATACCAGCCCAAACCAGTACTCCACCTCCACCTTGCTGGCGTCTGAGTCGGACTGGAGCTCTCTGCCCTTTACTGATCCAGCCACGGGCCCATCCATCTGGCCCATCAAGACTCACTCTCATTTCATCAGTCCATAAAACCTTAGAAAAATCAGTCTTGAGATATTTCTTGGCCCAGTCTTGACGTTTCAGCTTGTGTGTCTTGTTCAGTGGTGGTTGTTTTTCAGCCTTTCTTACCTTGGCCATGTCTCTGAGTATTGCACACCTTGTGCTTTTGGGCACTCCAGTGATGTTGCAGCTCTGAAATATGGCAAAACTGGTGGCAAGTGGCATCTTGGCAGCTGCACGCTTGACTTTTCTCAGTTCATGGGCAGTTATTTTGCGCCTTGGTTTTTCCACACTCTTCTTGCGACCCTGTTGACTATTTTGAATGAAACGCTTGAATGAGTGTGCGTGGATGTTTCCCAGAGATGGGCTGGAAGGGCATCCGCTGCGTAAAACAAATACTGGATATGTTGGCGGTTCATTCCGCTGTGGCGACCCCAGATTAAATAAGGGACTAAGCCGAAAAAAAAATTAATGAATGAATGAATGAGTAGTTTAGTAGTCAGATTTATGCAAAAAAATTAAATATGTGATGCATTTTTACAGATGTTTAATTTTGTTTTCATTTCTAACATAACAAAAGGGTAGTCGTTTTGTACACTGCACAAGGGTTAAATTCGTGTCAACTTAAATAAAGGCCCTGGCTATTATTTTTGTGTCATTTGTATTTACAATTTGATTGCATTTTCCGCCCTATACAACCTTGGTATATAAAAAAAACATCTATTATTATGCACCTGTCTCAGTTTTAAAAAAGGGAAATCCACCCAAATGTTTACCAGGAAGAATTCTTGAATATCCGATGCAATCTACCAACTTATGTACCAGTGTATACAGACGGTTCAAAATCAGATGGACGAGTATCTGCTGCAGCAGTCATTGGTTCAGAGTTTTTCAGAAAGAGTATTCCCGGACAAAGCTCGATATTCACAGCTGAAGCTTGAGCTCTGTTTTTAGCTCTGGAACAAATAGAAAAAGAACAGCAATGCCAGTTTTTAATTTGCACAGATTCCATGTGCTGCTTACAAACGCTTGAATCTATGAAAACTGATCATCTAATGATTTTTAACATGATAGAAAAAGTGGACCTTTTACAGACTAAAGACTTTGATATTGTTTTCTGCTGGATACCTGGTCATATGGGATTCATTGGAAATGAACGTGCAGATAAAGCAGCTAAGGAAGCCTTACAGTTGGAGATAACAGAATGTAAAATGCCTGTGTCTGATATTAAACCTGTTTTAAATCTGTATATTATAATGAGAACTGGCAAATGGAATGGGACGAATGTAGGAATAACAAATTGTATGAAGTGAATCCATTTGAAAATGAATGAAAAAATTATAATTTTGATAGTAGACATGAACAGGTTGAACAGGTTGAGACATGAACAGGTTGTACATACGAGATCGGACACTCAAGACTTACACACGCATATTTAATGAAAGGGGAAGAAAAAGCCTGTTTGTGACTTGTGTAAGAATATTTTGACGATAAAACATATTTTAATAAAATGTGTATTTTTAAATGATATTAGAGAACGTTTTTATTCGGGAAATATTTTAAGTGAAATGTTTGAAAAGATGTCTTCTGGAGCAATTTTAGAATATTTATCCTTAAACTAAAAGATTGTTTATGACTCTTCAGTGTTGTTGCTAATTGTATATATTTTTTTACAATGTATGTCTGCTAAGGGTGACGCAGTGGCGCAGTAAGTAGTGCTGTCGCCTCACAGCAAGAAGGTCGCTGGTTCGAGCCTCGGCTGGGTCAGTTGGAGTTTGCATGTTTTCTCTGCATGGGTTTCTGGTTTCCCCCACAGTCCAAAGACATGCGGTACAGGTGAATTGGGTAGGGTAAATTGTCCGTAGTGTATGAGTGTGAATGAGTGTGTGTGCATTCTTTCCAGAGATGGGTTGCGGCTGCGTAAAATCGTGCTGGATAAGTTGGCGGTTCATTCCGCTGTGGCGACCCCGGATTAATAAAGGGACTAAGCCGAAAAGAAAATGAATGAATGAAACTGCTAAGAAACGGATTTGATTATATGATTATATTGTATATTTATTAGGGCTGTCAATATTAGCTCGTTAACGCACGTGATTAATTTGAAATATTTAACGCGTTAAAAAAAATTAACGCATTTTTCGCAGTTGCAGTTTTTTTTTTCCTTTTGTGGTCGACGTGTGTTCAGGGCCGGCGCACCCATAGAGGCGACCTCCTCACTTTCATCCGCGACACCCACCCCCTCCCTCCCGGTCCTCACTTTTATCCGCAAACCAGTAAGTTTCTATTTCACTTTTGGGTTGAGGCCGGCGTGATCACTGTTTGCTTACAGCGCCAGTTCAGCTTGCTCCAACCCTGCGTGTGTTTAATGTGCAAAGAAATATGGATAAAGGAGAATATGGATCCATGTAAATGTACTCAGTGAAAGCGCCAGATGATGTCGCAAGCTGTCAAAGACAGCCCATTCCTCTCTAAGTTGACTCCAAGCGCCCTCAAATGTTTCATTAAGTTTGACATGTTTTCACACTACACGCAACTTTTGTAAAGCGTCTGCTTCACGTTGATGTGTCAGAATCCTTGATTGAGAAATAAAGCCATACTTTAGAACGCTTAGTTTAAGCAAATTTGATTCGGTCGTGCGTGACATGTTTGTCAAAATTGAGTTATTGACATTCTTATTAAATGACAACTTATTTACATTATGGGATGTTTTTTTATAAGTTGTTTACATTTTAAGACCTTTTATTTAAAATAAAACAAATGTTACACACATGCTGTTTGCTATGGAATGCAAAAACTTTGAAGCTCAATATCTCAAAATCATTCAGAACGCAGACAGAACCTTATAATTCCAGGGTGACGAAATGTTAAGGAGGACTGAGCTAAATTGTTTCTACTTTATAATTAATGTTCTCAACTCCCAATACAACTTTACAATGAATACAATTGTTTGTATTCAATACTTTATTATTATAATTTTTCAATTTCTATATTTGCAAAGCCTGTATTTTGAATTTTTTTTATTCGTGATTAATCATGATTAATCACACAAAAAAGTGTGATTAATTAGTTAATTTTTTTAATCAATTGACAGCCCTAATATTTATTAGTATATGTTTTTGCCATGAATATAGCTAATGCTGCTGATATGGCATTAAAAACTAAATAAATAAACATTGCATTTTCCTCTGGAGAAAGGCACTTTTAACTTGACACACTTGGTGAATAAAAGATGAGATAAAAATGACATGAATAAATGTCATTTTATTTTCACACAGAAGTTGGTAGTTCTAGTTTTGCAATCTGCTGATTTTAGTGATCTCTCTTTGCTGCAATATATGGCCATGAGGCTCCCATAACTTCAAAAAATCCAGAAAATTCAAATGTGACTGATCTAGTGATGTTTGTGAACTTTTGCTTGATTTGATATGAATGTATGTGTGTAAATGAATGTATGCATATATTTCAAAGGTTCTGGTTTGTGAATTAGTGGTGTTATGTACAAACCATGATTTTTTTTGCTGTCAGTAAATATTACTAATCTGCTGAAGGCAGGGGCGTAACAACCGGGATGGACGGGGGGATACGTCCCCCTCACTTTTAGAGACAGATCATTTAGAAACAGGTGATTATTAATTATATGAACGTAAACTTTTAGATCTCATTCAGCTGTCCCCCCACTTTTAAAATGTCTGCTACACTCCTGCCTGTAGGTAAATATTATACAACAGTTACTCATCACTGATATAAATACACAAGTGATGTTATGTAAAATATATCCACTTGTGCATTTAAACTAGTGATGTGTAACTGCTGCATAATATTTACATACAGCAGAAACAAAGGCCAGATCTGACAGTTCACGTCACTGTGAGCTCAAGCGCTCTGTTGTACATCTGAATGAATGGAGGCATTAGACACAAAAACAACACTCTTTTATACTGGATGAGCAGTTACAGTGTGTGTCTACAGAAAAAAAAAGATATGAATGACTATATTATCACCAAGGACAACATTACTTCTATTGTTTATCATAGCAGTTGCTTCATAATATTAGACTTAATATAACCACATCACTTTCTATCATATTGATTATATAACCGTAATGAAATAGAAGATTAATCTAATGTGATATTAGTTTACTACTTCAAAACTAGGATATAAGAAAGTATATTTTCAGTCTACGTATTTAGTTCTTCTCTAAGAGTTTTGTAATATTGCGTGTAGGTAAACTATGTAGACTCATAGAAAAGTCTAAGTGTATTTGGCTTACTTAATTATTCATTCATTCATTTTCTTTTTGGCTTAGTCCTTTTATTAATCCGGGGAATGAACCGCTAACTTATCCAGCATATGTTTTTCACAGCGGATGCCCTTCCAGCTGCAACCCATCACTGGGAAACAACCACACTCATACACTACGGTCAGTTTTAGCATACCCAATTCACCTGTACTGCATGTCTTTGGACTTAACACCACACAGAAATGCCAACTGAGCCAGCAGAGGCTCGAACCAGCGACCTTCTTGCTGTGAGGCGAACGTGCTACCCACTGTGCCACCATGTCACAGCTTACTTAATTAGCATAATTATGTATTCTAAGTATACATTATGCTTGGCTTGCAGTTGTCTTTACTCTTTTGATTTTTTATGTATATATTAGGGCTGAGCGATATGACGATAATTATTTTCCGCATTGAACGAAACAATATGTATTGAAATATAAGTTGTTAATGTTTTCAGATTTAAAAGAGTACCGCAACAATGACTGAGGCCACAAAGATTAGAGGGTCCATTAAATGGTGGCCAAAAATTCGATGCATATCAACACACTTTTATATTCCCATTGTTGCACAGTTCTGCTATGTGATTGGCTCTTAGATCAACATAGAGTAAAATAATTCCAGAGCTTGTCATTGTTATTGACATAAATTTGATCCCAATTCGATATAATATTGTTTATTAGCCCAGCCATATATATATATATATATATATATATATATATATACAGTATATATACTGTACAGTATAAAGAGTTATGAAACCCTCTAAAATCATCAGACCTCTTTTCTTGTAAATGAGCATTTTCTAGGCTCCTCTGATTAGGTTCAGCAGTTTCATTTTATATGTAATGATAGGTTATTAGCTAGTAAATAAAATAACTTTTTCTCTAAAATGTCACTTCAGACAATTCTTTAGTTTTTAACAAGGTACAGTAGATTTTTTTGCATCAAAACCAGCCTTAATCCACTTGTGCTTTTTTTTGCAAAAACCTCCAAATCCACCTATTGCGACAAATTAGTTGAGAAGTCACTAAAGATGCAAATTATTTTACCAAAGAAAAAACATTTTACACAGTTTTACAATTACACAGACCACCTAAAATGAAAAATACATAAATCTGTTAAGTAAGTGGCAGTTCATTCCACTGTGGCAACCCCTGATAAACCAGCGACTAAGCATAAGGAAAATGAATGAATGAAATCTGTCAAGTGCATTAATTAATAACATTAAAATTGACATTAATTAAATCTTAACAATCTGTTGTCATTTCTGATATTTGGGATTTAGATTTAATGTTAACATTGTACACTAAGCTTGGTATATTCAAATAATGTAGTGTAAAAACTAAAACATCAACATCTGTGCATTGTCCATTAATATAAAAAGCTTATCAGACGTATGGGTAATATGAAGTAATATAAATAATGTATAGTTTTACACATTATATTTATCTTTTGAAAAATAGCTTACATTAGCAAATAAAACACAAGGGCTACTGGGCAAAAAGGGGACGTCCCTCAGACTCTTTTACAAGCTGTCATTCATTCATTCATTCTCACTGTACTCAAGGTCTTGGTCTCTTTTTTGTCTCTTGTTTATCCTCATAGCATCCATGTGGGATCAAAGCACAGCATCTTAACTTTGTCTTTTGTGAAACGGAGTTGCCGTTTAATGTATAGTAAATCAGACTCATTCAAAGTATCGTCACTGTGCAAAAAAACAAAAAACGTTATGAATGCATGCTACACTTCCGACTGTACAGGGTGTTTTCTTTTCCTTATAATGCACAAAGTTTTGAGGTAAGGGAGGTTTTCATTTGACATTCACTGACAGACAGGCTCATGCGGTACATCGAACTCTCTACTTCATAAAGTCTCCTCATAAAAGCCAGCTCATCAGTGCACTACTACATTGAAAACATGATTTGATTCGATTCAAGCTAAAATGTTTGTTGAACATGGAAGTGGCGTTTAGCGGCTTTTACATCTGAACTCTTCATATATATATATATATATATATATATATACATACACACACAGTTGAAGTCAAAATTATTAGCCCCCTTGAATTATTAGCCCCCCTGTTTATTTTTTTTCCCCAATTTCAGTTTAACGCAGAGAAGATTTATTCAACACATTTCTAATCATAATAGTTTTAATAACTCATTTCTAATCACTGGTTTATTTTATCTTTGTCATGATGACCCATACAGCTTCTATACAGCTTAAAGTGACATTTAAAGGCTTAACTAGGGTAATTAGGTTAACTAGGCAGGTTAGGGTAATTAGGCAAGTTATTGTATAAAGATGGTTTGTTCTGTAGACTATCTGAAAAATATATAGCTTAAAGGGGTTAATAATTTTGACCTTAAAATAAATGGGTTTTAAAAATTAAAAACTGCTTTTATTCTAGCCGAAATAAAACAAATAAGACTTTCTCCAGAAGAAAAAAATATTATCAGACATACTGTGAACATTTCCTTGCTCTGTTAAACATCATTTGGTAAATATTTAAAAAAGAAAAAAACAATTCAAAGGGGGCGAATAATTCTGACTGCAACTGTATATTGTGTATTGCAGAAATAAGTACTGAAATATCAAATAAGTAAAATCAAATAATCTGAGTGTGTAAATTTGAGAATATCTCCTTTATTAATGAAGAAAACAAAGTTGGACAATGTCTTACAAAAAGTCCTTTATATGTCACATGAGTGCAAAAGCTAACAAAGATACAAACTGTACAATTAAACATTTATAAAAAACAAAGGACAAATTAATATTGTTTAATTTAATTTTCAGCAAGATAAATATATTTGACTTCTTTATGAAATTATCATTCTGTTAATGCATTATACTGCGGTGGTTTGTAGAAAAATGTACATGTCTAAAAATAGAAATATTCAGTGGGAGAGTGTCGGGAGTGTTTTCACAGTTCAGTTATTTACTTCATCTGATTTTTATCGCAAATGTGAGTAAAACTGAAAAAAAAATGAACGATGGTTTTGTTTTTGAAGCAACAAAACTAAAGAGCAACAAAAAAACCCTACATTTCACACAGGAATTTTAGTATACGTCACTACTGTTATGCTCAATATATTAAATCATATATTCCTCTGTAACAATGTAAACTCATTAGATATTTTGTACACAATGATTCAGATATAAAACACAAAAATGATCTCTCACATTTTCAGCAGTGCTGATTCTGGAATTTATTTTCCAATCATTTTCCTCTTAAGGATGTCAATTCGGAGGGTGGCACGGTGGCTCAGTGGTAAGCACTGTGGCATCACAGCAAGAAGGTCACTGGTTCGAGTCCCATTTCTGTGTGGAGTTTTCCCCATGCTGCCGTGGGTTTCCTTCGGGTGCTCCAGTTTCCCCCACAGTCCAAAGACATGCACTATAGAGGAGTTAACTAAATTGGTAGTGTATGAGTGTGTGTGTGTGTGTGTGTGTGTGTGTGTGAATGTAAGTGTACGGGTGTTTCCCAGTACTGGGTTGTGGCTGGAAGGGCATCTGAGATGTAAAACATTTGCTTGAATAGTTGGTGGTTCATTCTGCTGTGGCGACCTTTGATGAATAAATACTAGTATGTAGAGTGTATGGAGGCTGATTAACTGATGCATCATGGAAGTAAGTGGAACTCTTTCCTACATACTCTTTGATCTCTCCTCAGGATTATGGGTAGTGTATGTAAAACTGCTGGCTACATCAATGAAAATCTTCTCACGAGCTGGTAAGAATCTTTGATTATTTTAAAATGGAGAAAATGATTGGTGGTTCTGCTTCCAGAGCTCTGCTGTTGTATCACATTGAGATTCCCTTATAAATATACAGTAGGTAAAAAGACATCAGCGGTATGTGCAAAATCATGATCTCCTCATTGGAAAGGCTCTAGTATGGATTTAGCTCTTCTGGTGCTAAATGAGACTCTTCCGCTTCAGTGTAGGCGGTGAAGCTGTTGTTTCGACAGCTCCAGTCATAACTGTCTGACGTAAAACTGTGAATGAAAGCACACGACAGTCAATTAAACTCTTCTGGTTAAATGAACTCTTCAGCGTATGCAGTACTCATTGGGGTCAGAAGTGCCCGAACTTCATGAGTGAATTGTTTTTTCCCTTTAATTAAAGTATATGTGCGACTCTGTTTTAGTAAGTTTAAATCAGATTTTTTTTTTTTCTGTAAAATTTTGCCTTTTGATGGGTTTTTGTGGTAGGAAATAATATTCACCTCTCATTTTAATTTTTTAGGAGCTGTCAATAAATGTAGACGTATATGTATATATGCATGCATTTATTGATGAGAAAATGTTTATCTATAATACAAATTAAATATATATATATATATATATATATATATATATATATTTATTTATATATATATATATATTTATATACATATGTAAATAGTTTTGTTTTGTATATTATTGTATTTAGTTTGCTTGTGTTATATACACTCACCGGCCACTTTATTAGGTACACCTGTCCAACTGCTTGTTAACGCAAATTTCTAATCAGCCAATCACATGGCAGCAACTCAATGCATTTAGGCATGTAGACATGGTCAAGACGATCTGCTGCAGGTCAAAGCGAGCATAAGAATTGGGAAGAAAGGGACTTTGAACATGGCATTGTTGTTGGTGCCAGACGGGTTGCTCTGAGTATTTCAGAATCCTACTGGGATTTTCACGCAGAACCATCTCTAGGGTTTACAGAAAATGGTCAGAACAAGAGAAAATATCCAGTGAGTGGCAGTTCTGTGGGCACAAATTCTTTGTTGATGCCAGAGGTTAGAGGAGAATGGCCAGACTGGTTCCAGCTTATAGAAAGGCAACAGTAACTCAAATAAGCACTCGTGACAACCGAGGTCTGCAGAAGAGCATCTCTGAACACACAACACGTCCAACTTTGAGGCGGATGGGCTACAGCAGCAGAAGACCACACTGGGTGCCACTCCTGTCAGCTAAGAACAGGGAACTGAGGCTACAATTCAAACAGGCTCACCAAAACTGGACAAGAGAAGATTGGAGAAACGTTGTCTGGTCTGATGATTCTCCATTACTGCCGCCACATTTGGATGGTCGGGTCACAATTTGGCATCAACAGCATGAAAGCATGGATCCATCCTGCCTTGTATCAACGGTTCAGGCTGGTGGTGGTGGTGTAATGGTGTGGGGGATATTTTCTTGGGCACACTTTGGGCCGATTAGTACCTGAGTATTATTGCTGATCATGTCCATCCCTTTATGACCACAGTGTCTCCATCTTCTGATGGCTACTTCCAGCATTATAGTGTACCATGTCATAAAGCACGAATCATCTCAGACTGGTTTCTTGAACATGACAATGAGTTCACTGTACTCAAAAGACCTCCACAGTGACCAGAACTCAATCCAATAGAGCACCTTTAGGATGTGGTGGAACAGGAGATTGGCATCATGGATGTGCAGCCGACAAATCTGCAGCAACTGCGTGATGCTATCATGTCAATATGGAGCAAAATCTCTGAGGAATATTTCCAGTACCTTGTTGAATCTATGCCACGAAGGATTAAGGCAAAAGGGGGTCCAACCCTGTACTAGTAAGGTGTACCTAATAAAGTGGCCGGTGAGTGTATGTATATATAATTGAATAAATAACTATTGAAACTGTGATTTATAGTATTGTTTTTGTATTATTATAATAGTAAAACCTTTACACCGGCATTCTCACTTTTCGTCGTTAGTTTATTAGCATGTTAGAGTTTAACCCTATCATTGCTGCATCATAGCTGATACGTATCTCCAAAAATTCCCAAATTTACATTGTCATTTAGTAGAAGCTTTTGTAACCACCATATGATTACGACAAGAGTGCAAAATATGAAAAAAACAATTCTATTTTATTAAAATTTTCAGAAATTGGTTGTCATTTTTGACCACTAATATCAATATTTTCCAATGTTTACTGTACAGATTAATTTTTCACAGTGATATCAGTAATTTTTTTTACATTTGCAAAGTAAATATGGTTGCTTTAATATTGATGTTAACCGTAAATCTGACCTGGCTTGAATGTTTTGTGGGATGATGCTCCAGGCGAGGTCATCATCACTGTCGTAACGTCGCGGGTTGTCAAAGAAGTACGCTCTAGATGAGAACATGTGACCAGGGATCACTGATGCACTCTACAGACCAATGAGAAACAACAGTTATAAGAGCAACACTGTAAAATAATGCTCCATTAGTTAATTTTAGCTAATGTATCTACTAACATGAACAAACAATTAGCAATACATTTATTACGGTATTTATACATCTTTGTTAATGTTAGTTCATGTTAAGTTAAATAACATTAGTTCATGTTAACTCACTGTGCACTGACTAATGTTAATTGATGCACAACTTTGGGTATTAATAGAGCATTAGGTAAATGTTGAACTATGATTAATAAATATATTAAACACATCGCATGTATTTGTAATACAAATGTAAGTAAATACAATAACTAACATTAACTATTGGACCATTATTCAAAGGTGTTACCATTATGAGCAGTGTCTGTGGACTTTTTGTGTTGTTTCTGTGCATAATTTTGTATTAAAAAACATCTGTAGATATATTTGGAATTATTTTAAGAGTGTAAGAGGTAAACACTTTACACATAATGTCTTTTTTAATCACTTCTTATCTTTTATTTAAGATTTATAATACAAATCAGATTAAAAACACTTGTTTGGGAAACAGCTACAGCAGGTCTGTCATGTAATACATCCACTGAATGACACAAAATATTACTTTACGAATTGTATTGCATAATAAACATCTAAACATTTGCATATTCCACAGTAATATCACTAAAATTGCTAAAAAACTTAATATATATACATAAATATATACAAAATTAAATAAATAGACTGTTCTATAGACAATTTAGATAAACTATTCAGAGATAATAAACAGTTTTTTGAAGAACTAGTTATGAGCATAAGATTTATTATTTTTTATTATTAATTTTCTACATACAAAGTGAATAGTATTGGAGTTAAACATAGTAATATGATCAGACAAACAATATACACTATATAAGTACACTTACAGTTCTACAGTCAGAATTATTAGCCCCCCTGTTTTTTTCCCCAATGTCTGTTGACCGCAGAGATTTTTTTAACACATTTCTAAACATAATAGTTTTAATAACTCATCTCTAATCACTGATTTATTTTATCTTTGCCATGATGACAGTAAATAATATTAGACTAGATATTCTTCAAGACACTTCTATACAGCTTAAAGTGACATTTAAAGGCTTAACTAGGGTAATTAGGTTAACTAGGCAGGTTAGGGTAATTAGGCAGGTTATTGTATAACGATGCTTTTTTCTGTAGACTATCAAAAAAATATATAGCTTAAAGGGGCTAATAATATTGACCTTAAAATGGTTTTTAAAAAATTTAAAACTGCTTTTATTCTAGCCGAAATAAAACAAATAAGACTTTTTCAGAAAGACAAAATATTATCAGACATACTGTGAAAATTTCCTTGCTCTGTTAAACATCATTTGGGAAATATTTTAAAAAGAAAACAAAATAAAAAAGGGGCTAATAATTCTGACAAAAATATATAAAAAAAGAAAACAATAAATATATTAATTTATTTATTCTTTAAAAATATAATTAGTTTATTTATTGTTATATCATAATAAATAAGTAATTTTTGTATATAAATAAGTAATATTATAATAAATAAGTCTTAAAAGTAATAATAATAATAATAAAAAAGAAAAACTGATTAATCATGTGATATACAATTAATAAGATAAATTTATTTGCTATATTATATATCTACAGTATATCAAGATATATTATTATACATTTTTTTATAATTTTTGTAAAATATTGAGCTGTTTAACAGAGAAAACATTTTTAAACCTACTAGTTTTAATAAGAGTTGTGTTTGTTCTTTGTTGCGATGACAGTAAATAATATTTGATTTGATTTGATTTATTTTCGAACAGAAATATCATACATAAAATATCTTCAACCAAAAAACAAACATTTTAGCATGGTCAAAAATGGAGCGGGATGAAGCACAAGCTTATTATTTTCCCACCCCATTACCACACACATCATTCGTCTATTACTTAAACTTATTTCTTCTTTTACTTATCTCTTCTTTTTACATGTATGATATTTGACTAGTCATTTTGCAAGATGCTAGTGTTCAGCTTAAAGAGCTAATGAAATCTGTATTAAAAAAAAACTCATACCCGATCCAGAGTTGGTTTACGAACTCTGAAAAAGTAAACCACCAGTGATGTGGGCAGCAGCTCCCAAACAAACAGGATCACCCCGAAAACCACATATCCAGCATCGCCCAGCGTCGTCTTCAGATCTGCCTGGAGAGAAAAAACTTTAAATATCACACATATGGCCAAACTCATCAAGACACATCATTTCTAAATATCAAATAATATTCAATTTAATAAGTAAGGAAAATGATGTAATGATGTAATGATGTGATGATGTAAGTAAGAAATAATTGATTACCAGCCATTTAATTATTAGAAAAAAAAATGCAAACTTGAGATGGCAACATCTAAAAACAATACCACACTTTAGAATGCATTTGAGCCAATGAGAATCAAGCATTCAACAACCCTGAAGACAAATTAAAATTACATATCATCCAATGTATTAAAAAATTCTATATGAATGCTTACCTTTTATTTACAGTGCTAGTTTTATGACCAAAGCACTGTCAATTCAAAGCATAATGTCCTTTAATGCAATCATGGTTGATGGTTGATGAACAATCCTTTTCTAAGTATTTAAGGTGTTTTAGAGGTTTGCGGAAATCATTTCACCACCAAGGAATGGAGAAAGTAAAGGTTATGGAAATATACCTACCTCAAAAATCTAATGATTATATTTGATATGCAGGATTTTTAAAATATTAATAAATATTATTATTATTATTATTATTATTATTATTATATTAAAATAGCCCAAGTTGCTTTAATATTGGTAGTAAAATTTCAAGACTGGACAAAAGTTTTTACATTCACTCCTAAAATCTGTAAAAGTACAAAAAATTAGACATGAAGCTCAAGCTAAAGGTGGACATTTTTTAATTATAGAAGACATTTTTACGTGATAGAAAAAACCCTCTAAAATTTCAATCAGATGACCCATTTCCATTTTAAGCACATTATTGTGGTCTGTTTTATTTTCAACTAAATAATGATATGCATTGAACATGGAACATTTTTCAGATATCTGTTGTGTGTGTTTTGGCACATACTTGGTCTGATACGTTGTACCAGTCATAGTCGAAGGAGTTTATGCTCTTGATTTTCGTCAGTGCCAATACCACCAGGTTATAACAGGCGCGGGACAAGTACAGCAGGACCACCGTCACCCCAATTAATGTCACTTGACATACAGATGTGCCCTGCACACAACAGCATACAGTCCATTCACAATAGATAAAAATAGACAGAATTTTAAAGGAACTTAAAGGAAATAGCCAATTTTACAGAGGTAAACAGCTGATCTCCAGGTCTGACGAGAGCACTTTTAGATTAGCTTAGCATAGATCTTTGAATCAGATTAGACCGTTGGCATCTTGTTAAAAAAAAAAAAAGCTTTGATAATTTTCCTATTTAAAGCTTGACTCTTCTGTATGAAGTAGTGTTGTCACAAAACTGGAATTTCCAACTTCGATATGATACCTTGAAAAATATTGATATTCAATACCCTTTTCGATACCTTGGGGAACAAATTCTGCAATGTTAAAAGTATGCACATTAAATAAAAAAGAGAAAAAAATAAACCATATAATGCTTATACCAGCTATTTCAGCAGTGCAAAAGGCAATACATTACAAAAACAAAAGTTTTTTTATTAGTGCAACCTCATTCAAAACTGTTAAAATCATAATATTATTAATTATTCCTCTCCCTGTTGATGAATAGAGAGAGTGCGAGAGAGCAAAGCCAGTATCCATACTAACCAAAACCAAGATTGTATTGTTTTAAATATTTTAGCATCAATATTTAGCTATATATATAAATCTTTTTGACAACACTAATAAGACCAACAGAAAATGAAAAGTTAATAAAATTATTGAGATAATTAGTGAGATGCTAATGGTCTAATCCGATTCAATGATCTATGCTAAGCTAAGCTAAAATCGGCTAATAGAGTTAAAAATGGTAAAACTCTACTGTACATGAGTTGTAAAATGAGCCTATTTTCAATAAAAGTGGGGTGTTTCTTTAAAACTAGACATTATCAATGCGATATAAACTCAAAATTGCTTAAAATACATATACTGCATCTCTCATATACTGTAATTGGAACAATATGCATTGAATTATTTTACAGTGCACATAAAGCTGAAATGTGTCTAATGTTGTTTTTCTTGTGCAGTGATGATTTTAAGTATTTATGCAGTAGCATAAATAGCTTAGTAATTGAGTATACATCATATTAAATATGTCAGGAGAGTTAGAAAACTGTTCAGTTCTGCCTTTTTAGATGAACAACATATTTTGGGCTTGAAAGACTGTCAAATGATAGTCTTTCTAAGACTTAAAACTGAACTGGTTTCCAGTGTAATTTATGGAATGTAGACTTTAAATGGTTTTTCATATGCTGCCTGTTCAAAGAGACGGTTTCCTTCTGGTTTGACCATTAAAATACTTTGCCTGTTGTAAGAGTGTTGTTGTAAACTAAAGCTAAAACCCCAAAACTGAGAATATATTTGGTACTTAACAAAAAGAATACATTTTAATAATGCATCATAAATAAATTAATTAATCCTATATAAAATATAAACATATATAAAACACTTTTTATTTCAGCTATTTACCAGGAGAATAGTGCTCCTTTTCATTTTTTTTCAAAAAGTTAAATATTAATAAATTCATCCATTCATTTATTTTCCTTCAGCTCATCCCTTTATTCATCAAGGGTCGCCACAGCAGAATGAACCGCCAACTATTCCAGCATATGTTTTACGCAGCTGCAACCCAGTACTGGGAAATACCCATACATAGTCATTCACACACACACTCATACACTACGGCCAATTTAGTCTATCAATTCCCCTATAGCACATGTGTTCGGACTGTGGGGGAAACCGGAGCACCCGGAGGAAACACACGCCAACACAGGGAGAACATGCAAACTCCACACAGAAACACCAACTGACCCAGCCGGGACTCAAACCAGCGACCTTCTTGCTGTGAGGCCACAGTGCTGACCACTGAGCCACCGTGTTGCCATTATTAATAAATATGTAGACATAATATTTTTGAAGTTTTTAAGTGATTTTTAAAAGGTAAATTAAAAATAATATAATAAGTTAGAATAAAACATTTTATTTTAGCTAGTTAACAAGAAAATCATCCTGCTTATTAATTATTTTAAATTAGACAAATCTAATATTAATACAAATAT
>CAIGQZ010001236.1:9079353-9091874 GCA_903798205.1 Danio tinwini | reverse complement strand
AAAGATTAGCTCAAAATAAAATGTAATTGTTTATTTTAAACCAATTATTATTATTATTATTATTATTTTATTTTTTTTTACAAATACTAGACATATTAGTGACTCAAAAACTCATGTGCCTCATTCTGTAATAGGAAAACACACTGGTGAACAAAACAAAGCCTGACTGATCTCTAAAATAATACTAAAATAAGGTATAAAATACTAAAATAACACTAGCCTGCTGAAATTGATAGTTTTTTCATTCAAACATTCCGGTGTTCAAAAAACAAACAGGATCTGTGCTCCTCTGTATATGTTTAGCATATTGATGTTGATCCTTGCTGCACTGGTCACACTTTACAGTAAGGTTCATTAGTTAATGCATTTACTAACATGAACAAACAATGAACAATACATTTACTACAGCATTTGTTGTTGTTAGTTAATGTTAGTTAATGAAAATACAGCTGTTCATTATTAGTTCATGTTAATTCACGGTGCATTAACTAATGTTAACAAGCATGAACTTGGATGTTAATAATGCATTAGTGAATGTTGAATTATGATTAATAAATGCTGTACAAGTGTTGTTCATGATCAGTTCATGTTAGTAAATGCATTGACTAATGAACCTTATTGTAAAGTGTTACCGCTGCACTGAATATTAAAAAATATCTGTATATTTTGTGTGTTTTCCGTTTATTTGCGGTTATGAATTGCATTATGCACAGCAAAAAATTCCAGTGTTAAATATATAATGTGATTTTTTTTTTGGTGTTGTTCAGTGTTAAAACCGGAGTACATTGTAATCTACGAGTGTGAAAGAGCGTATATTTAAGAGTTGTTTTTTCAGTGTTAAACTTTTAACCCAATATGCAGTGTATTTCCCACTAGAGATGGGTTCTTTCAGACAAACAGTGATCAAAATAGTATGTTTCACTTAAACTTGAAACATGTCTTGTTGCATTTTAAAATGAGTTGTATGTATTGAAATTATTTCTGAAAAGATTAATGAACATTTAATAAATGAAAACTATTTTCAACATATTTGATCACTGTTATGTCACACACACCAATTGATAATATAGGAAAAAGGGTAATATATTAACACTGAAGGGTAACACACAGTTCAGTTTGATTTAAGAATAAACTCGTATTGTGTTAAAATGAACTTTGAGAGTAATGTACACATTTTACACTTTAGAAAGTGTTATTTAACTCCTAAATAGAGGGAATCATATGTACACCCTAGGAGTGTTAAGTTAAACTCAAATTGAGTTAAATGTACACAGATTTTTTTGCTGTGTGGGATGTTGATCTCTACTCTGTCCATGTTTAATGTTGAAAATTCAACCCTACAGTTTAACAAAGTGACTTTTATTGACATTCTAAGTAGTTTGAAATGATATTATAACATATAAGAAATAATATATAGAGAAAAAAGTCTGTAAAATAACAGAAAATGCACTGGCAGTTTAGAAGAAGGTTTCTGTAGTGTAATATACATGACCGACCCAGACAGCATAGAACAGCAAACCATTTCAGTTTTTCTCATTTGCTAAGACACGCTCAGTGAAACTAGGATTCACTTGATCTTCATCATCACTATCCCAGCAGAGCAGAAGACATGTCTTGCAAATGTGTAAACTCATTCTCATTGGGTTGACACATTTTCCCCAACATTTTTCAAAACAGTTAACACGGATGTCATTCAAGCAGTCCAAAATCCTTATGGTCACCAAACAGAAATCATCTATTCCTATCCATTAGAAACTACCAACATCAGTATAAAATCACTGGTTTGACACTCCTTCACACAAATCTCCAATTAGCAATCAGTCCGCAAACCTTATCAAAACAGTGGAAGGTCTGTGTTGTTCTGTGCCAGCATGGATGGAGGAAATCAATAGTGGCTATGTCTTATACTCACAATAGATGTGACTGTATTTTGGTTTACATGTGTTTTCTCTAATATTTACAGTGTTTTATTACTGTTGTCGGTTTTGTTTTGTTTACAGTATTTCAGTTTTCAGCCACAGTTTGAAAAATGTCACGAATTCAGTATAAATTTACTGTAATTAAAACATTTCTTATTCTGGATCCAACTCTTTGCAAAAAGGCCAATTTGACAGCCCAAATAGAAAGACAACGAATCGTCACCTTGGAATTATAATATTCATCTGCGTTCTGAATGATTTAGAGATATTGAACTTCAAAGATTTTGCATTCCATAGCAAACAGTACATGTGTGACATTTGTTTTTTACTGTAAATAAAAAGTCTTATGGCTCGTTTCCACTGAGTGGTACAGTACGGTACGGTTCGGGTCGGTACGGGTCACCTTTATCAAGCTTGCGTTTCCACTACAAAGGGTACCCTTTTGGTGGGCGTGGTGTACTACAGAGAGTTTCAGTCGACGTCATTCTCGCTCGAATAAATGTCTACAGTAAAGCTGTACAGGTCGTTCACATTATATGAGAAGCTCTTCTAACAAAACAGATGCTTTAAACATATTAATACTTGTTTATAAATGTTTATTACTAACATTTCTATGAACATGATTTGATTATAACTGCAGATCAATGACAGTGTGACAGCCTACTGTAACGTCTGCAGTTATATAAAATAAATAAATAAATGCAACATATATGAACACATACAGACCCTTACAGTCTCTGATATGTTACCAATTACAGATAAACGACACACAGCATACATTTAGTCCTTATTTCAGTTCAAAAACAACACGCAACATATACAGTAGCCCACAGTCAGAGCTAACCTCTCATCTGTGTCTGTAATCTTCACCAGCACATGTAGCCTCTGTTAGAGAGAATTTCCGTCATTCCCAGTTCATAATAGTCCAAAAGGTGATGATAAACATGGCTGATTGTTCAGGTTGCTGAAACTATTTGCTCCTGTCGGGAATCCTTGTAATCCTGTCAGGCTTTCCTTTTTTTCCGCGCTTCACTCTCGCGTTTGTCCTTTTCTTTCTGAATGGATCAGATGTCGAAGACGCTTCATTAATCACACACACACGTTATTATTGTCAGCTCAAGAAGTTCATTATATCAAATCTTGATGCGATCGTGGACTGCCTGGAGAAAGCGAAAAACCGCTCGCACTTTTAGATGGCCTCATAAAACAACAACAGGACACGGCAGATTCTTGGCTTTGTGGCTGTTCATCAAGACAACGACAAGGTTTGTTTTGAGCCCGGGTCATCCATGTATCGTTATTATATGCATATAGTTGTCTCGGCTGTGCATTTAAAAACATGGCGGCTCTATTGTTTTGATTCTGGCTAGCTCCACAAGATCGTGACGTATCTCTGTAAACCAATCAGTGTTCAGCTGCGCATGTAGCTCCACCTTTTGGTACCCTTTCTCCTCTTTGGTTCTCCTCTTACGCTTTTGACAGTGGAAACGGCCATAAAAGCGTACCGATCCGTACCGTACCGTACCACTCAATAGAAACGGGCCATTAAAGGGCCATGAAACCCCCTGTCTCAGCAGGCTGTTTTCACACCTCTAGTTTGGAAAAAGTCAGGCAAGTGGGTGAGTCCAGCTCTGTTTAGGTGGAAGTGTCGGGGGAGGGAAAGAGGGAAGGATTTGCAAATATGGGAGTTTCCGTTTGGGCACGCGCGAGGCAAAACAAACATAGACGCAGGGGAGAAAGACAGTGGCTGTGTTTACATGGACATCAGTAAACAAATTACTTGCCAAATTATTAATTTGTTGACTTTAACTGCAGTTTGGCACTTTCACTTTTTATTCAGGAACATTTCCTGCATGTTGCCTGTGACAAACGTCATATTGTATGCGAGGAACTGCTAATCCAATGTTTGTTACCGCACGACGAATAGGAGAAAACAAATCCTCCTCATCTCTTGGTAACTTAGATGACTCGGTAGGTAGCATCAGAAAGCTGTGTGTGTATAGACTATCCTGTCGCAAAATGTGGCAAAAATCCTGCACGGCGGGAATAGTTTGATCATGTTTTTTTTTCCACTTTAATTTTTATTGCTTTTTTAGTACATCAAAACTAATTACAATCAAATGCTATTTTCCAAATGAAAGAAAAGGCAAATTCAAGTCAGATATAACAAGCCATTTCAATAACAAGCAAATAACTAGAACAAACAAAACTAAAACATCAAAACAAAAATAAATAAAATATAAATGAAAAAGAAACCAAGCCTGTGTTGAGAATACTCTAGAAAAATAAATAAATTGAAACATGGTGTATACAAAAAAGGAAGACAATTGGGTACATAAAATATGCACGAATATGCCTTAAACTTTGGCTAGTACAGTCTGAGAGCCAGTGCACTTATGATTTGTCAAAGTAAAGTATCCATTTTTGCCATCTTTTGGCATACAAGTCCACCTTTAAACGTAGCATACCAGTCATATGTTCCAACGTCCTTATTTCCTGGATTACATCAAACCATTGTTGTTGTTTAGGTGAATCAGGCTTATACCAGTTTCTAGTTATGGTTTTCCTTGCTGCTGTAAGGAGTATTTTTTACCAGGTATTGGTCCTCCTGAAGTGTAACCAGTGAAATATGACCCAATTACAGGACAATGCATGAAGTTTGATCATGTTTACATTCAGAGAGCCGCATTTGCAGCGGATCCTTCAGTCTATAATATTGTACTATAATATTGCAGTGATGTTAACATACTGTAAACTTAGTAACTAAATCGTTTTGACCATAGTATGTCTTTAAAAACTGAAAGAGCACTGCTGACAATACGAACAAAGAACTGATCGCACACTTACCAAATCTGTAGAGACAGGACAGTCACTCTGGAACTGTGTCTTTTTTTAAAAGGAGACGAGCGGCAAATCCGATTTTCACCATTTCCAGATGCGAAAAGCTCTCGGGAAAAAAGGTTCCTTGCAAACGCATTTCTGTCGCGTGCACTGTAATCCACATGAGTCCAGCAGCGCTCTCACAGCGGGAAAATGAAAACAAAACCTTCGTTGCAGCACATTAATAAACACAGCGCACTGATAAATGCAACACTGATGACCCATGTCTCTAAATACTTGTTCTTTCACTTGTTTTGGCAACACAACATGGCGTCTCTCTGTCGTCTGAACACTGTAACAGGTCGAACAGTCTCAGAAGCTGTCATGCATATTAATGAAGTTGCACAGCATACACAATAGAGCGCGCTGATTGGTTTGACCAAAGTCTTTCTCATGAATTAATGTCGCACCCTCAGAGATGTCATGATGTACTGCCAAGTACAGACATCCAGTCTCCATGCTGGACTACACACAAGTCTCTAATCGCCGTGACGCAGCTTCAAAAATTTGTTTCAAACCGGAAGAGCAAATTTGCTCAAGTTTCACTTTTTAGTGCAATATATGTGTCCTAATAGTGTTTATAGCAGCGTGGGACACATATATGACTGTCAACAGCTCAACACATGTGTTTTGGTGTTTCGTGACCCTTTTTGCAAACAACTTATAAAAAAACATCCCATAATGTAAATAAGTTGTCATTTAATAAAAATATGTCAATAACTCAATTTTGACAAAAATGTCAGATTAAACCTTATCATTCTAAGGTGACGAAATGGCATTGGCAATAGGCTACAATGGCAAGCAATGGTGCAGTGATTCACACTGAGCTCTGTATTTTGTATTTTATTGTCCATTGTGTAGTGATTGATTAAAAGAGCTCATATACTTGTTTGCAAGTTGTGTTGTAAGGTTGTGTTGTAAAGGTAAAATTAGCTTTTGTTGCATATTTTAAATGTTTTGACACGGTATGTGCATTTTGCAAGCAAAATATGTAATTTTGACCATGAGCGCCGCTGTTTAGGCCTGTGGGTTCACTGTTTTGAAAATGTGGAGTTTCAGTTGACGGCTGCATCAAAGCAATCGAGAAAGACTGTAAACATGTCAATAAAAGTCACTTTTTCCACACTTTTCAAGGTAAAAAGTTGTTGGAAGAAAGATCAAGATCCTATAATGCAATTTAAAAGCAGAAATTAACCAAAAATTTTATCACAAAATATATAAAACTGCTGATTTAGGGATATTTTGGTAGTTTGAAATCATATAAATCTCAAGTAATCAAAAAAATGTATCACAAAATATTTATTTATTTGGGCAACGCAGTGGCGCAGTAGGTAGTGCTGTCGCCTCACAACAAGAAGGTCACTGGTTCAAGCCTCGGCTGGGTCAGTTGGCATTTCTGTGTGGAGTTTGCATGTTCTCCCTGCGTTCGTGTGGGTTTCCTCCAGGTGCTCCGGTTTCCCCCACAGTCCAAATACATGCAGTACAGGTGAATTGAGTAGGCTAAATTGTCCGTAGTGTATAAGTGTGCATGGATGTTTCCCAGTGATGGGTTGCGGCTGGAAGGGCATCTGCTGCGTAAAACAAATGCTGGATAAGTTGATGTTTCATTCCGCTGTGGCGACCCCAGATTAATAAAGGGACTAAGCCGAAAAGAAAATTTATGAATATTTATTTATTTGTTTATTATTATTTTTTTTATATATATATATTTTTTTTATTTAATTATTCACAACAAGGGACAGTCTACACCAGGGGTCTCAAACTCAATTTACCTGGGGGCCGCTGAAGGCAGAGTCTGGGTTAGGCTGGGCCGCATCAGGTTTTCCACAAGAAATTAATAATATTATTCATTATTAATTTCTAATTTGTTTATTTTTTTATCTGTTTTGTGTTAAAAATAAAAATAAAGAGATATGAGAAGATTGCAATTTTTTTTTACACAAAATACAATGAAAAAATAAACAAATTAACATTTTTAAATAAATCAATCAATAATTAATAAACAGTAGTAGTAATAATAATAATAATAATAATAATACTTAGATTTACTGTTATCCGCCGTGCTGGTGTTACAGGGAAAAAGCAACACTGTGTTGTTGTCAGTTGTTTTGACTACTTTTACATCTTATAGAAATATATGTAATGGTAATTGTGTGAGGCAATGAAAATACAATGCAAGTAGAGCAATACAAATGAGCCACAAATAACTGCAACCCTATAATTGGTCCGGGTTACCAGGAACTCTTATTGCCGATGGACAGTTGTTGATATGTGACTGCAGACCACTACATTAGGCTGCATTGAGTTACTTTTCTTTTATCCCGCCGCGTACGCATCACTTTGATTTCTTTTGTTAGAGAGAGAGAGAGAGAGAGAGAGACCTCACTTTAACTCTCTAAGTGCCATTTCAGTTCACCTCCCAGTGAAAAATAATAATTAAACGACTCACTCTGTCTAATCTTCAAGAAGAGCCCACAGTTAGCTCCTCTGTCATGTTCTGTAGCTGACTTGACTCACGTTGCTTCTGTCTCTCGATATCCTGATGCAGAGACGCAGTTCCAGCTTCTCGAGATCTTGTTTGATTAGGCTTACTTATTTATCAGTGGTTTGAAAAATAATAAAAATAAGCTTGATTGCCTCTTTGCTATTTTGAAAATACAGATATTATTTAGGTAGGCCACAGTGGCCACTATTCCATTGTTTATTTTCAACAACCAACGAGTGTGATTGTAAACGTAAGAAAGATGATTGGTTGAAAATATTGTTCAGGACCAGTAGTTAAACGTGACTTTTGCTTTAATTTGAGCATGGTGATACCGTCATGCGTGCGCGCGCACACAATCAGCCTTCGCATGCGCTCTTTTTCTCTCTCCCCCACACCCACACCCACACACACACACACATGCGCAGGTATTCACTACGCACAAGTTAATGCCGAATCAATTAAAATACATACCTGAAAGCAAAACATGAACATTTGACATTTTCCGAAACAGGATTGGGCAAGATCCAGCTCAAATTAAGCTCTTATTTATATACAGTTATGATGTCCCGCTGAGACCCCTGGTCTACACTGAGAAATGTACCCAAATAAGCCCAAGGACTAGTTTTCATTGGCGGTCTTATTTGTGACATCAAATTACATCAAAGTGCGTAAACCTGCTAATTTCAGGTTATGTTTACAATGTGTCTGTGTCTGAGTGTGTGTGTGTGTGTGTGTGTGCGTGTGTGTGTGCGTGTGTGTGTGCGTGTGCATGTATGTGTGCGTGCGTGTGTGTGTGTGTGTGTGTGTGTGTGTGTGTGTGTGTGTGTGTGTGTGTTTTCTGCTACCTTGGCCTCCAGGTAGATGTTGGCCAGAGACATCTTGGCGATCCTGTAGAGGCAGAGCGAGAGTGAGACGGCACAGAGGACGAACAGAGAGTCATTGACGGTCACTCGCACCAGAACCACAGTCTCAGTATTGGCTCTGTTTATCTTCACCATCAGAGCACAGGTCAGGTTCACCAGCAGGAACAGCAGACTGATGGACAGGAACAGCAGGTACAGCGGCAGCCTGACACAAAACAACACTGTTATAGACCACACTCATATACTGCACTTCACTGGATGCATGGAAGAGGTTCCTTTGTCATTAATTTGTCATTATTTTATTTATGCACATTATAAATGGCTAGCAAAAATATTTGATCATTGACGTATATATATATATATATATATATATATGTATGTATGTATGTATGTATATATATGCACACATTTTATTCTTTTAGAAATATTTCCTAAATGATGTTTAACAGCAAGGAGTTTTTCACAGTATTTCCTCTAATATTTTTTTCTTCTGGAGAAAGTCTTATTTGTTTTTTTTCGGCTAGAATAAAATAAGTTTTTAGTTTTTTTTTAAACCTATTTTAAGGTCAATATTATTAGCCCCCTTAAGCAATATTTGTTTTGGATTGTCTCCAGAACAAACCACTGTTATACTATTACTTGCCTAATCACCCTAACTTTACCCTAATTAACCTAGTTAAGCCTTTAAATGTCACTTTAAGCTGATTACTAGTATCCTGAAGAATATCTAATCTAATATTATGTGCTGTCATCAGGGCAAAGATAAAATAAATCAGTTAATCAGTTAAGTAATTAGTTATTAAAAGTATTACGCTTAGAAATGTCTTAAACAAAATGTGTTTATTGTATATATATTAGAGATGCGTGGATCAGCTGAAATGTCACCCGAATCCGCTCCTTTATTCTAATCATCCACCTGCCACCCGCCCGCACATATTATTTTATCTGATATATATATCCGCACCCGACCCGCACCCGATCAACACTTTAATAATTCTAATTCTTTGTTTTAAGTGAGATGATAGGTCACTGTGGATCGTTCGTTATTAACAGCAGATTTAGCTTTTACATATACAGGAAAAGATAACACAAACGGCGCTACTTCAGCCTAAACAGCAGCTATGTTATGTTTACTTGGCCTTTTTCTTTGCACTGTGCAGAAACAGAATAGCATCTACTGTGCCTGGATTGGGGCTGCACTAAATGAGAGTTTGCTCGCACCGCTTGTTGCAGGAATGCACTCGCTTCTTCTATTTACAAGTCGTGTAAATAAGTGATCTTGTTTCTCCCAGAATGATAGCAGATTTTCCCCTGATGACTCCTCTAACTGAAAGTTTGCACAGTACTCTTGCACTTCATCCATTATTTTGGGCGTCTCTCTCATCTTCACATTCTGCAAAGTCCACTCTCTGCTTTTGTGCTGGTCAACTGCTATGACCCGCGACCCACCCGCAATTAATTATAATGCATTTTTTTATTACCCGACCGACCCGTGGATTATTCGCAGCACCCGCGGATATAACCGCCATCCGCCCATCACTAATATATATATATATATATATATATATGCATGTATGCAAGTAAAGCCAGATAATATTTCAATAATGTAAGATTATTTTCTATGTATACTTTAAACTATTTTAATTATATAAAATATAAATAAAGTATTTCCCAGCGATGGGTTGCAGCTGGAAGGGCATTCGCTGTGTAAAACATATGCTGAATAAGTTGCCGGTTCATTCCGCTGTGGTGACCCCAGATTAATAAAGGGACTAAGCCGAAAAGAAAATGAATGAATAAATAAAGTATTACAGATTCAACTGTTATTTTAGGGGGATTAAAATAAAATTAAAATAGTTTAGAGTATACATGGACATCTTAAAATATTATCTGTCTTTATTTACATAGATATTATAAAAGCTAGCTAAATTGCTTTAAGGAACATGAGTATAGGCCCGGAGGAAACCCACGCCAACACGGGGAGAACATGCAAACTCCACACAGAAATGCCAACTGACCCAGCCGGGACTCAAACCAGCGAACTTCTTGCTGTGAGGCGACAATGCTAACCACTGAGCCACCGTGTCGCCGTTAATTTAATTATGTTTATACATATTGTTATTGTTATGTATTGTGCATGAACTGTATTTGTCAATTTCAGATGATCAGTTTTATACTGACGAACCTTTAAACCTCGTATGAAGATTTGAATTTTAATAAAAAGGGTCATTGTTCTACATAAAAAAAATAATAATAATAATACAATTGACTCAAAACTAACTAACTAACTAAATAAATAAATATTGATTTTTTTCAAAAAGCACCCTTAATCAGGACCTCAAGATAACTAAAGATACAAACACATAATAATAATAATAATAATAGCCACATAAAACAAATAGATAAATCAATGACAAATAAATCAATAAACGTTTGTATGACGAGAGAAAATTTTGAAAAGAAATAAATAGTATTATATAATGCTCAGAAGAGAAAATTTGTTCATTTATTCATTTTCTTTTCGGCTTAGTTCCTTTATTAATCAGGAGTTGCTATAGCGGAATGAACCGCCAACTTATCCAGCATATGTTTTACGCAGTGGATGCCCTTCCAGCCGCAACCCATCACTGGTAAACATCCACACACACTCATTCACACACACACACACACACACTACAGCCAATTTAGCTTATTCAATTCACCTATAGCCAGGGCTTGACATTAACTTTTTTGATCACCAGCCAGTGTGGCTAGTAGTTTTCCAACATTACTAGGCACTTGCCATTTTCACTAGCCACAATTTTGTTGTTGGGAAAATATATAATTTCACTTTGACACGCTAAAATTACTTGATTTATATTTTGTGGAATGTCCACACGCCTCCTAATTCATTTAACTTTTTGTGTATGAGCTTGCTCAGTGAGCATGAGCACATGGGGCATGGTTTCATAATGTTGTATTACAATTAGTTTTATTTCATATGACTTTTCAGAGCTCAAAGTATTTACCAAATTTAACTCTAACCACACTAAAAATAAATAAATAAATATTTCTTAGCCACAAATTTTAAATAATGTGTCAAAACAAGCAAAATATATCAGTATACTATACATTTTATTGAACAAAACATGTCTTAAAAAAACTGTTAACACCAGTTAACTACATATAAGTGCGAAGTTAATATCCTATATCCTGTTTAAATAATGGTTAAAGCGAAAGCAACCGGTGCTGCTTACAAAAACACCAATCTGAAGCTGTTGAAAGCAGCAGGGCTGTGGGTGCATGAACAACTTTTTGTCTAGTCTATTTGAAAGGGAACCGAATACACCAGTTGCGTTTCCAGGCACGGTTGTTTCAAGCAAGGAAATGGGAGCGCACACGTGTTTTAAACAGTCGCGCACATCACATCAGCTGTTGGCGAGAGTGATTATCCTCTCATTCGGTAATCAAGCGGCTTTCTTTTGCCCACACGAACACGATTATATTTGTCAGTCATGCTGCTTCTCGAGTCTAAGATTGCATTTGCACAAATATTGGGCCATCCTTATTGTCGAATCCTGCTTTTGAGAAAACTTAAAATTAAAATGATTTCCAACCAGCCAAAGTGGCTAGTGGAGGTGTCTGTCTAACCCGCCACAGCTAAAATCTTGGCGGGTGTTAATGTAAAGCCCTGCCTATAGCTCATGTGTTTGCACTGTAGAGGAAACCCACGCCAACACTTGGAGAACATGCAAACTCCACACAGAAATGCCGACTGGCCCAACCGGGGCTGGAACCAGCAACCTTCTTGCTGTGAGGCGATCGTGCTACCCACTGCATAAACAACATTTTTATAAAGAGAAACATTGGAGGTAAAGATGATCATTGTCATGTCCATATTCACCTGTATTTCTGAAGTTCTGGTGAATATTTAGACTTGGCCTTGAAAATGACCTGTTTCAACAGAAAAAAATGTGTTAGCATAAATATCATATAATATTATATAATGGGTTTAAACTCATGACTTCTTTAACCAGCACTGACACATTTAGATAAAGAGTAACACAGTAAAGCATCGCCACACATTTTAATCACAATGTAAGCTAGATCATAAAGCAGTTTCTTCTCAGGTTTACTGACCATCATAAACAAGTCTTACATAACATCTGATTCAGGCCTAAAGTGTGTCATTATATACTGAAAAATAGAGACAATATGCGCTCGTCCACTGGATCTGACAGCAGCATGAAAGAGAGATTATTTAACACAGTATGCAATTGTATTATGTTTTAAAATATTTCCCAAGTGCAGTTTAATGGATGGAAGATTCTTTTTAACATTTTTTAAACATTCATTCATTCATTTTCCTTCGGCTTAGTCTCCATTTCATTTTAT
>CAIGQZ010001236.1:9061664-9079343 GCA_903798205.1 Danio tinwini | reverse complement strand
TTCAGATGGCAAATCCACTCGAGAGCGTCGTCGATATCTTTGCGAATCTGAAACACACTACTTAGGGCATGCTTTTTTGTACGTTTCAGATGACAAATCCACTTGAGGGCGCTGTCTACATCTTTGTGAAACTGAAACTCACTTCTTAGGGTACGTTTTGTTGTACATTTCAGATAACAATCCACTAGAAGGTGCTGTCTAAATCCTTGTAAATCTGAAACTCACTACTTGGGGTACGTTTGGATGTACATTTCAGATGACAAGTCCACTAGACAATGCATTCATTCATTCATTCATTCATTCATTCATTCATTCATTTCCATCAGCTTAGTCTTCATTTAATTTTATTGTACATTTCAAATGACAAATCCACTACAGGATGCTGTCTACATCTTTGTGAATCTGAAACTTACTACTTAGGGTACATTTTGTTGTACGTTTCAGATGACAAATTCACTAGAGGGCGCTGTCTACATCTTTGCGAATCTGAAACTATCTACTTGGGGTACATTTTGATGTACATTTCAGATGACAAATCCAAAAGAGAGTGCTGTCTACATCTTTTCGAATCTGTTAGGGTATGTTTTGATGTAGATTTCAGATGACAAGACCACTACAGGGCACTATACATCAATTTCAGATTATTCTCTTCATGTACTGTAACAAAAAGGCTAGTATTTTGTTGCATTTTTGCTTTTATTATTATTATATTTTATTCTTATTATTATTACTATTATTAACTGTACGTTTTTTTGTATGTTTTAGATGACAAATTCACTAGAGGGCGCTGCATACATCAATTTCAGATCATTTGCTTCATATACTGTAGCAAATAGTCTAGGATTTTGTTCCATCTTTGCTTTTATTATATTATTATTATATTTATTTTATTATTATTATTATTATTATTACTATTATATTTATTTTATTATTATTATTATTATTATTATATATATTTTACTATTATTATTATTATTATTATTATCATTATTATAAGTATTACTGTATACAATATGATACATTGCAAAAGTTCTAATATGCAAATATCACTTTTATAAGGGGTTAAACACAAGTGTGTGGCAGCAGTGTGTAAATATAACTAGCTTCTAATGGTAAACATTAATTTTATTTTTTATAATCACACTTTGATTGACATGGAAAGCCCCGCCCACTTGTGCCCTTCTTTCCCTCAGTAGCATAAACAGCAGCCCTGAGTGAGAAGCAGGCGTCTGCTGAAGATAATGTCAGCATACCATTTCACAAAATAGGTTCACCTTAAAATCACATACATCCTCATTCTTAATCTAAATGGTGTATGTTAAATGACTTGCAAATTATTCACAGTTTTTTATAGAAGTGTTGTTGAAGCTGCAGACCACAGTCAATGATTTCACTTCTCTTTTTTCTGCTCACACTTTACGCCCACACCAATGATTCATTTGCATATATGCGACTTTAAGCTCAATTAAACAGGAAGTATAGATTTATTCTTCATCTCTTGTTTTTTGCAGATCTTTGGAACAATGTGCATTGAGCTAGTTGATCAGTCATAGGAACAGTGTGCATTTAATAATTACATATACTGTATATACAGTGCATATAAAATTAAATGTGGTTGAGATGATGAGCGTTGGTGTGATTGTGAATCAATAACATTAAATTGCTCTTATATCACTCTTTGTCTCACCTGCTGATTATTATGATTTGCACAGAAGTAATCCTTTATAGGGAAGATTTATTTATATTACATTATTAGTAATAAATATTACATTAACAGTAGTAGTTAATATTTATGAAAGATGACAGCTCTTTCTGCTGATATTACATTTTATTAGGATTTTATCTAGCAGGAATTGTTTGGAGAGATTCTTTATATGAATATAATATAATTAGAATATATTTTATATATTATATAAGAAAAAGCTGGCCAAGATTATTACTGATAACTAGGGCCAGACCGAATCTGCGGAAGTTTTTTGCTATTTCTGCGAAGAATTTTGGTAAAAATATGCGGATTTCTGCGGAATTATTTTATGAGTATCATAACTAAAACCTTAAAATGTGAAATAAAAAAGAATATCTTTTTAACTTTTATTTGATGTTTAAAATGCAAATCCTATTAGATTAACAGTAAATAGTTAACTGTAAGGAAATAAACAGAATTAATGATGGGCTGAAAATCTGCGAAAAATCTGCGGAATTCTGCATGCGCAGATTCTGTGTGGGCCTACTGATAACTAAAAATATAATAATAATAATAATAATAATAATATAAGAACCATTAAAAATGAATTTCTTTAAAACAGTACTGAAATTAAATAATAAAAAGAAAATAAATGATTTTATTTAGCCTTTTGCAACTTGTCATTTTTTATTAAAATACTATAACTTAAAAATATATATTTATGTAAATTTTTATAGACATTAAATTTATTAATATGCATGCATAAAATAAAAAAAAACACCATAATTACTAAAACTGTAAATAATATTGGGAAAAAAGTATAAATAAAATCTTAATATAATTCACCTGTCATATTCTTATTCACATTTTAAAATATTCACTTTATTCAATGTCTTAAACTGTCATCTGCTCTCATGACACACGGGACCTGTAGCCTCAAATCAAGATTAATAAAAATGATAGTAATAAGGATAATAACAATAATAATAAAATAATAATAATAATTACTATTATTCATTCATTCATTTTCTTGTCGGCTTAGTCTCTTTGCTAATCAGGGGTCGCCACAGCGGAATGAACCGCCAACTTATCCAGCAATTTTTTTTTACGCTGCGGATGCCTTTGCAGCTGCAACCCAACACTGGGAAACACCCATACACTCTCATTCACACACATACACTATGGCCAATTTAGCTTACCCAATTCCCCTATAGCGCATCGGTTTGGACTGTGGGGGAAACCGGAGCACCCGGAGGAAACCCACACCAACACGGGGAGAACATGCAAACTCCACACAGAAATACCAACTAAACCAGCCGGGACTCAAACCAGCGACCTTCTTGCTGTGCGGCGATCATGCTACCCACTGCGCCACCGCGACGCCCAATAATAGAAATATTTTTTGTTAATAATAATTAGTATAATATTATAATAAATTACTAGAATATAATAATTACAAATCATGAAAATCATGGAATTATTTTTACATTACTATTGTACATTATTATTATTATTATTATTATTGTGAAAAGCACTATACAAATAAACTTAAATTAAATAATAAGTGAATATTTTTTATAAAAATAGGAAGTAGAAAATACATATGTATAAATAACTAAGTCATTAACTAAATTAAAATAAAAACATGTTTTACATGATCAAAAAATATTTTCTTTTAATTAAAAGCTAAAAATTCTGAATTATAGGACCAGGATCAGTAAGAAAACACACCCGTTGTAAGTGACTCAGAATAAAATAAAATAAAATAAAATAAAATAATTTGATTTAATTTAATTTATTAAATTAAATTAAAATTTAAAATATAAAATATATAAAATATTCTAATATAAAAAATATAAAAAATCTAATATAAAACAAAATATAAAATTAAATTAAATAAAATACAAAATTAAATAAGAAAACACCTGTTGTAAATGATTCAGAATTGTATTAAAATAAAATGTTAAACTTAAAATCAAGTACAAAATTGAATAAAGTACAGTATAAAATAAAGTAAACAATAAAATTTAAATCTAATTGACTTTCTAAATCATTAATGTCAATAATGAATCATAATTCTCCAACTACTATTCTAAAACATTACATTAACTCATTAATTAAGTTCTATTCCAGTCATCTGTTTACAATCGGAATATTCTACCATATCTAAAAAAACATCAACTCACCTGTGCGAAGTACAGATTCATGAGGCTGAGTGTGAAGAACTGCAGACACACAGGGAAACAGTAGAGCAGCCAGAAGCAGAAAGGTCCGAGTGTGTTAGCAGTCACACAATTTTTGAAATAAAAGGAGAAAAGCAGCGCCCGCAGAGCCGCCCAGAGCAGACACAGAAACAGAAACACAGTCTGATAGCTGAAACGTTTGTGCCGGTAACGCAAAACCAACCACAACTGCACATAAACAAACACAAACAGCACACAGTAGAAGATAGTATAGGCCACCGTCAGGCCCAGCTTCACATACGGCGGCACAGCGGGACTCAGAGTTGGCAGAGAGTCTTTCTGCATTATTATTCTTATAATTGTGAACGAGGCTTGTTAGAGGAAGGAAAAGAGAGCAGTTCCTCCGCCGGCTGCATGAAGACTCATTGTGCTGTGAAAAGCGGATGGAGGAGGGATTTACTGACGCACTGCTGAGCTACTGTACCTTTAACCCTGTGTTTCTGCTTCCCACTGCTCTCACACACACACACACACACACGCTCTCCCACGGGATTATTATTACACTGATCGCTCTTTATTTTCTCAGGACTGTAGGTGTGGGTGCTCGCAGGGTTGATTTAGAGAAATTTTTATGTTTTGTTTTTATGAAATGACTCACTGGATGTTTTTATACACTGTTGGAAATCATTCATAAAAATCATAAACATGATAATGAAAAATAGAAAATAATGAAAATAAATGCATAGATAATAGAAATCAAATAAATAATAATGGAAAAAAGATATAATAATAATAATAATAAATAACAATATAATAATAATAAATCAAAAATCATGGGATTATTATTACACTGTTTGCTCTTTAATGCTCGCAGGGTTGATTTTTAGAGAAATTTCTCAGTACTCACTGGACTCATCAGATGTTTTTTAATCAGTTACAAATCATTCCTAAAAATCATAATAAAAATAAACAAATAGATATGAAATAGATTAATAATAATAGAAAATAAATATAATAATAAAATCTATCATAAAAGTCACAAGATTATTATTGCACTGCTTGCTCTTTATTTTGCTCGCATTGATTTAGAGAACTCTTCATGATTGTTTTTCATGTTTTGTTTTTATAAATTGACTCACAGGATGTTTTAATACACTGTTAAAACTTGTTTATAAACATCACTAAATAATAATAGTTAATAATATAATACAAATAAATAAATACATAGGCAATAAATAAAATTATGATAATAGAAATATTTTTTCTGTCAGCTTAGTCCCTTTATTCATCAGGAGATGCCACAGCGGAATGAACCGCCAACTATTCCAGCATATGTTTTTACACAGCGGATGCCCTTCCAGGTGCAACCCAGTACTGGGAAACACCCATACACACTCATTCACACACACACACTCATACACTATGGCCAGTTTAAGTCATCCAATTCCCCTATAGTGCATGTGTTTGGACTGTGGGGGAAACCGGAGCACCCGGAGGAAACCCACGCCAAAACGGCGAGAACATGCAAACTCCACACAGAAATGCCAACTTACCCAGCCAGGTCGCAACCAGCGACCTTCTTGCCATGAGGCGACAGTGCTAGTCATTGAGCCACCATGCCACCCCTATTATAATAATAAATATAATCATATAATAATAAATCAAAAATCATAGGATTATTATTACACTGCTTGCTCTTTATTTTGCTCGCAGGGTTGATTTAGAGAAATTTCTCAGTAATTTTTACAGTTAAAAATCATTCATAAAAATCATTTTAAAAAATTATATATATATATATATATATATGTGTGTGTGAAATAAATAGATCTTAAATAAATAGGAAAAAATATAATAAAAATTATAAAATTATAAAAACAATCATAAAAATCATGGGATTATAATAATACTAATTGCTCTTTGTTTGCAGGGTTGATTTAGAGAAATGTTCATGTTTTTTTCATGTTGTTTTGTTTGAATGAAATTAGCTTTATGTTTTAGTACATAGTTGAAAATATTTAATAAAAATCACAAACTAATAATAAATACAATAATACAAATAAATAAAATTAAAAAAGCTATACAATAAATTATTAAAATAATAATAATAGAAATATTCATTCATTTTCCTTTGCCTTAGTCCCTTATTTATCAGAGGTCGCCACTGCGGAATGAACCGCCATTTTTTCCAGCATATCTTTTGTCAGCGGATGCCCTTCTAGGTGCAACCCAGTACTGGGAAACACCCATACACACTCATTCACACACACATACTCATACACTACGGTCAATTTTGTTCATCAATTCCCCTATAGCACATGTGTTTGGACTGTGGGGGAAAATGGAGCACCCGGAGGAAACCCAAGCCAACACGGGAAGAACATGCAAACTGAGCCACCGTGCCGCAAATTATATATATATAAATAAATATTATAATAATAATAATAAATTACAATAACAAAATAATTACAAAATCATGGAATTATTGTTACATCGCTCAATCTTTCTGTTGTCAGGATTGTAGCTGTGTGTACTTCACAGGTTTGATGTTTTGTTTTGACCAACCCAGGCTCGTTCTGAAAACGTACCCCTATATACATTTCTGGAGAGAGCCAAATACGTCCCAAGAGCTACGTTTTTTTTTGCAGTTTTTTGTTTTCGTGAATCCATCTGTGTATGCTTTTTCAGATCTCAAATTTCTCTCACGAATGCCATTCGTGCCTGCTGTTCTAGCATATATCCATCAGAGGCTGCTGTCAACTGACTGACTAAATGACCAACCAACGGATACCCCCACCCACCCTGTTCCAACCAATAGTGTTTAAAAAAGCACAGATTGACTCATCCACCACCTTTCCTAAACCCATCCAACAGTGTTTTGAAAAGCGATCAAGAAAAAAAGCCTTCGCCGGATTTTTTTGTACGTTTTCAGAATTTACCATAAACCATTTTTGGCTTTTGTTTTTGTCTTATCCACTTTCTGGAACTGTTCTTCCCCTCTCTGGATCTCAAGCCCACCAACGTGGTAACTGGACAAACTGGCAACAGCGGAAAAGCCGTCCATACGGAGGTAAGAGGTCAGCTGCTAGCGCGAAAAGGAACGGCGTCATACCGCCCCGTAACGTTTGCTTTCTTATTTAAAATGCAGCCATGCATACTTCTGGCTACATAACTTACGATCTCCAGAAATGTATATAGGGGTATGTTTTCAGAATGAGCCTATGTTGGTTTTGTTAGTAAGTTTTGTATTTCACTATAAAATCTATTAACGATGCAAAATATTTTTCATTTAAAATAAAGACTTTGATTTATAATTAACGTTTAAACTAATTATTTTTAATAATTAGATTTAATAGTTAATGTTTTTTAAAAACAAACACTGTATAATAAATTTACTTTCTAAGAAAAAACTGTAAAAACTAGAGATTATACTTATTTTATTTGTGTTTTACCTAAATAACTTTAGGATACTCAGTACTTCATTCTTATGAATTTGCCAGAATAAAAAAATAATATCCAAGTAATTAATATTCAGACTGTGTTGCTTGTGAGGTTTTGAGTTAGACTTCTGTTACTCAGTCCAGTTTTACTGTAACCCCAGCCAGATTCAATCTAAAAGGTTTATAACTTTAAAGCGTTTAACTTGTGACTGTCTGAGTTTTCCACGCTCCTCAAGCCATGAGAATATCTGTGAATTATGGCTGATGTATCATGGGTTCACATTCAGCAGTGTAAGTCAGTGACAAATAGAGCCTGACCCAGAGATCAAAGGTCAGAGGTCATAACATCGTGAGGAAGGGTGGCCATGCTCATGCAGAAATAATCATAATATTGATATGTAAATATTTAGAGTATCGTGATATTATAACATTTCCCATTTTTCAAATCATTGACTTATAATGATCATACAAAAACAAACATGTAATATATATTTTCCTGGTCTGATGAAGTCTAATTGAGGCTAAAATAAATTATGTCAAGGTGCAAAGACAGAGATTTTTCACTCATTTGTAGTGTTTTAAAATCTAAAACACTACGGCCCAATCCCAATTCTATTTTTGTATTCCTCCCCCTTGGCCCTTGAAACAGATTATGAAGGGGAAGGGCTTCAAAATTTACCCCTAAGAAATGGGCAGCACTACAGCACCTGCACATGTCATCAGATGTCATTGTGATCTCTTGCTTCATATGAGTCGACGATTGCGACTGCTGTAGTTATTCCAGTTGAGTTATTTTTTGGTATTTATCTTCAGGAAATCACTTAGGCAGCGATGTCATGTTGTCCTAACAATATAATGTGGCAGTAAGATCATAATACACTCTCAGAAATAAAGGTACACGAGCTGTCACTGGGGTGGTACCTTTTCAAAAGGTACAAATTTGTACCTAAAAGGTCCATATTAATACCTCAAAGGTACATATTGGTACCTAAAAATTACAAAGTTGTTCCTCTCAAAATTTGCAGGTACTAATATATACTTTTGAGGTACCAATATGGACCCTTCAAGTACAAATGTGTACCTTTTGAAAAGGTACCACCCCAGTAACAGCTCTTGTTCCTTTATTTCTGTGAGTGTACTGTGCATTACAGTGGCCATATTTATCTAGGTAAACACATGAAAACAACATTAACATTATAGCAGACCCTGTAAACAGCTCATTCACAGCCACTAGACTCTTCTGACAGGGGATTCAAGTGTCAGATGTGACAGAATGTTGTGGGACTGCTATACAGGATTGAATATTAGGGATCGTAGGTTTTTATTTTAGCATTTGTTTTTTTTTGTTTTTTAAAGCATGATGGTAAAACACGAGTGCCGTTATGAATGTATTAAAACATCTGAAGAAATTTGTAATAATGACAAAAAATACTCATTTGTGCATCTCCTAACTTCTGGGTGCAGCTATGCTGCCGTTGTAGGTGGTGTATTCGGGGAAATTTTCCTACCCCTTGGTTTTGAGTGTGGTCCTGAAAAATCTTTGTTTGAAGGGGTATCTAGCCCTTCCTCTTAGCCCTATGCCTTCATTCTAAAGAGAATCAGGACACCCCTACCTCTCGTTTTGAGCGTTTACGTGAAGGGGTAGAGGGTAAGGGAAAGGGCCAAGGAGTAGAATTGGGATTGGACCTACGAATGAGTGAAAAATCTCTGCAGATATTCAGAATTACCACTGTTGTTATTTTTTCCTCTCTTGTCTCGACTTGAGATTTTTTTTACTAAAATATATTTATTGCAATTTTTCCCAACTAGGCATTTATACACACTGTACAGTGGGTATAAAAATATTCAGACCCCCTTAAATTTTTCACTCTTTGTTATATTGCAGCCATTTGCTAAAATCATTTTAAGTTTATTCCTCGTTAATGTACACACAGCTTCCCATATTGACAGGAAAACACAGAATTGTCAAAAGTTTTGCAGATTTAAGCTGCGGTCACACTGCACTTTTCTCCCCATACACTTCCATTCATACACACGCGAATGCGTCAGACCAGAAATGCAAGATTGTAGGTCAAGTTTCACAGGACGCTGCGTTGCTTGGGGAACTGACCTGCGAAATCGCATCACTTGACTGCGTAAGACCAATCGAAGATCAAAACAATTCCTCTCTGGAAATGTAAAATATGGACCAATCCTTCGCTATTTTAAATGTTTAATCATCTTGTTTAAACCCGCCCCTTCCCGCAGCGCCGTACGACAGAATTTCACACGCACAAACTCTAGTGTGACCGCAGCTTTATTAAAAAAAAAAGCTGAAATAGCACATGATCCTATAAGTATTCAGAGCCTTAGCTGTGACACTCATATATTTAACTCAGCTGCTGTCCATTTCTTCTGATCATCCTTGAGATGGTTCTTCTTCACCTTCATCTGAGTCCAGCTTTGCTTGATTATACTAAATGGACTTGATTAGGAAAGCCACACAATTGTCTATATAAGACCTTTCAGCTCACAATGCATGTCAGAGCAAATGAGAATCATGAGTTTAAAGGAACTGCCTGAAGAGCTCAGAGACAGAATTGTGGCAAGGCACAGATCTGGACAAGGTTACAAAAAGGTTTCTGCTGCACTTAAGGTTCCTTGAGCACAGTGCCCTCCATTATCCTTACATGGAAGACGTTTGGGATGACCAGAACCCTAGAGCTGTCCGACTGGCTAAACTGAGCTGTCAGGGGAGAAGAGCCTTGGTGAGAGAGGTAAAGAAGAACCCAAAGATCACTGTGGCTGAGCTCCAGAGATGCAGTCAGGAGATGAGAGAAAGTTGTAGAAAGTCAACCATCACTGCAGACCTTCACAAGTCAGGGCTTTATGGCAGAGTGGCCCAACACATGAAAGCCCGCTTGAAAGACTCCAAGATGGTGAGAAATAAGATTCTCTGGTCTGATGATATCTTGGTCTTAATTCTAAGCGGTATGTGTGGAGAAATCCAGGCACTGTTCATCACCTGTCCAATACAGTCCTAACGGGGAAGCATGGTGGTGGCAGCATCATACTGTACTGTTGGGGTGTTTTTCAGCTGTAGGAACTGGATGACTGGTTGCAATCAAAGGAAAGATGAATGTATGTATGTGTGTGCGAGCATGTGGCATATAAGCTCACAGAATGATAGAAAATGTAAATTATTGAATTTTACATGCTATATTAAAGACTAAATCTACAAAAAAATCCATCCAAAAAACAAGCAAGCATTTATTAATGCTTAATTTTTACAAAAATATTCTTATTTCTCATTCATTTATTCATTTTCCTTCGGCTTAGTCCCTTTATATAAATGAACTAAAGGTCCAACTTATTTATTTTAATTTTGGGGTGAAATATAGAATAATATAGGCATTCCCTTTATGATTGACAATAATGCTAAAAGAATATTAACTATTGCTGTCTGAAATTAGGTCGGGAATATGCTTCTTTGTTTGTGATACATAAAGTCAATGTTAGAAAAAACAATCTGCATTAAAAATTGGCTTCCTTTGTGAACTTGAACTAAATTAGCCAAACACAACGTAAAACTGAAATTACAGGAGGAACAATTTAATAAATGACCTCACGCAATAGTTAATTATAGATAACTATATTTTAATTAACTGCAGTTAAAGTGTCATTTCAAGTATTAAAAATGATAATTGATTGTTTCTTGCAATACTTAAGGAAAACTTCCATATTTAATGACCGTGTTATTAGTAAAAAAAAGACAATAAGGTAAGCCTATTTTAATTACACCTCCTTATAGTCAAATAACTTTATTTTAGCTTCCTCGAGTCTGTCTAAATTGTGAAAATGAACTGAAAGCAGCAGATGGCGCTCTTCTTTAAGTCTACATGCACTTCCACAGCTTTTTTAATATAACATCATGTACTGTAGTTTGAAACTAACCCAAACCCCCAATTACCCTAAACTAACCACGCAACATCACAGATCGTTTGGCATTGAAGATTACATTATGCTTCTGTCACTGTCCATTTGCACACAGTACATTAAGCTCAGGCTTTTACCGCCAATTATTGTACAGTTTCAAAGGGAGTGAATCTGTGCCAAAAACAAGATGATGCTCAAATATTAAAGCATCAAAAGGACAAGCGCTGATGATGATCATGAATGTGGGGTGTTCGACAATTGTGGCTATTTTATGTGTCTTTAAATTAAGCCTGGCATGAAGTGAAGCAGTTTTTTTTGACAACACACATCATATACACAAGTTATTTGTAAGAAATAGTGTTTGTACGTGTATCAAGAGACGTTTTGTCTGGAAAATATGAACTTAAAGACCTATTTTTGACTATCTCAGCCTCCTAAATCAAACATTCAATTCTCATAAAACAATTTAGTCTATTTTCATCTTCTTTGTGTGTTTACTATGATAAAGAGTTGCATGAAACATCTACTTTCTGTATTATTTGTAATTTCAGTTATAAAAACATACATTTCTGTCTTTATGTTCTGGTCAGCTCTGTTACATCTCTTATTAAAAGGCAGAATAATCTGTAAAGCGCTGATATAAAAAGCATGTGACTTGCTCCAAGTGATGTCATATTGCTGTGGCGGGAAACTTGTGCATTGAGTTGTCATTATTCTTCTTATTAACTTGTGTAAAATGTTTAGGAATACACTAATAATATTTAATTATGTCAGCTCTGTTACTTTGATATTTCAGTGGATTTCTTAGTCACTTTTTAAAGGCAATAATATGATGAAAATAGATAAAATTGTGTTTTAGACATACCATGTCGTAGATTTGAGCTTGAGGTTAGTATAAATGTCAACTCTGATATGATTTAAAACAATTAACAATAAGTTAAACAACAATTAGTAACATAATAAAAATGTTCACTATAATGTTTAAGCTTTTTGCATGATTTTACTTATATAATGGGTTCACTTTACTGTTGGTAGCCTTGTTTATTTTTTTATTTAAGGAACACTATAATGTTTTTAACCATACCATAGTGCAGGGGTCCCCAAACTTTCCAGCACGCGACCCCCAAAATAACAATACCTGTGACTTGCAACTCCCACATTCCTGGTTATAAATATACAAACGTTGTGCACACAACAATAGACCTATATAAACACGAGCATATTGACAACACAAAAAAAGTGCAACAGTCTTACGATCATAATTTTTATGGTCATTTATTCATTTGTTTAATATTAACCTCAGCTATAGAGACTGGTGGACACAATGTTTTCAGCACAAGTCTATTCTTGGTTTAATTTTGGAGACCGCATCCTCAATGTTCAGTTGTGGCCTGTATTTATTTTTAATGTATTTGATTGCCATAAAGGGGTGACGCAGTGATGCAGTAGGTAGTGCTGTCGTCTTACAGCAAGAAGGTCGCTGGTTCGAGCCTCAGCTGGGTCAGTATGCATTTCTGTGTGGAGTTTGCATGTTTTCCTTGAGTTTGCGTGGGTTTCCTCAGAGTGCTCCGGTTTCCCCCCACAGTCCAACACATGCAGTACAGGTGAATTGGGTATGCTAAAATTGTCTGTAATGTATGTGTGTGAATGAGTGTGTATGGATGTTTCCCAGAGATGGGCTAGAAGGGCATCCGCTGCGTAAAGCATGTGCTGGATAAGTTGGCGGTTCACTCTGCTGTGATTTAATAAAGGGACTAAGCCGAAAAGAAAATGAATGAATGAATGATTGCCATAAAGGTGTCAAAGTTTAACCTGCTGCAGCTGACGCTATTGCTAACATAAACACTGATCCTATAAAAATAATTTAAAGGCTGATGACTTTTCATTTGCATGTTGTTGTTTTTTACTAACTATTAGTTTATCTTCAGTGGGTTATGGATGAAATATGGTAATTCTAATAATTTAATCAAATTTATTTGACTTTTGAAAATCTCCAAGCGGCCCCCAGTCATTGTCCCGGGACTCCCCAGAGGGTCCCAACCCCTGCTTTGGGAACCAAAGCTGTAGTGTTCAAAAACTCTTTGCTATTTACTTTAAATTACTACTGTCATTTGTCATCTGTGGAGTTACAATGAAAACTGCCCAAATAATGCTTTTAAGTTAGTTATTAAATGTTGAAAACAAGTAAAATATATTACAATATTATTATACCCCTTTCACAGTACTCATTTTATAATAATTTATAATCATTGTTGGGTAAAGTTGCCTTTAAAAGTACTATATTTCAATCTTATAATCCTCATTACTTATCCTGTAAGCTTATATAAATCTTAATAAACGCAGAAATAACGTAACACCTAGGCCTATACATTCATGTTACTTATCTTAAACAGTAACACTTGCAGTTACTTTTTTAAAAAATATTTAGTTACTTAAGATTGTAATATATTACTTTTAATAGGAACTTTACAGTGTAAAGTTTACACAACACTGTTTATATAATGTTCTTTCTTGGTCAGTAAATCAAAATACCATCAGCAGGAGCGCGCTTCTCTTAATTTTCGCGCTCATAGTTGGACATTTCCATTTTTGTTCAATGGAGGGGGGCAGTAGTAAGTTAATGACAAACTCACAATGGATTCAGTGCAGATTTAAAAAGTCACCGAATATGTAGTTTCTACTCATATTGTTCTGCAATCACGATAAATATCGGAGGAAGCTGAGATTTGAGTATTGGGAGGTTACGTCCCCCATGATCAACCCCCTTTCCCTTCACCCACTACAATAAATAAAAAAATTAACCGTTGACTGCGCTCGTGTATGAATGAAGTCAGAGTAGCGTAAAGTCTAGAAAGGATATAGCTGCGGATACTCACATCAATATTGGATAATGTATGACACTGTTCAACAATAATTAATATTTTTACATTGCTGTGAGGGTTGGAGTAGGTCAGTCAGTCAGGAAGGAGCGATTGCTTCACCGGACATCATTCAGTCAGTCAGTCAGACGGACTCAGGCAGCTTCAGGCTCGATTTGGGACTGGATATGGGTCGGCAGGGGCACATATACCCATTTTGGGTCATTTTATTCGGATTAACTTTGTCTGCCAGCGGAATAACACGACATGAACTTTTTCCATTCGGGAGAAACGCAGGCGACCAGTCTCTCCATGAAGGAAATGATGAAACGCAGGAGATTAATTTAGACAAACCAGTAACCTTCCACGATGAACAGTTCAGCAAGATTTACGTGAGTTTTCTATATTTGTGCAACTGTACCGAAAGTTTTTGGAGTATTAACGGCCAAATAATAACATACTTTGATATAAACTGTCATTTTGTGCACTGTGGTATTCAGAATGCATTACAATATAATTGTTACCATGTTTCCTCATGAAAATATATTTTATTAATTTACAGTAAATGCTCGACTGTTATTGATCCTTGTAGTAAGCTGTATTTACAACTCTTCATGAATAATACACCATAACAGTATTAATTATCAAATAATAAACTAATAAATACTATAGTATAAAGTATATTTAGTTTTTCTTATACCACAACTATTGAATGTGTATTGTTATAATTTATATAATGGTAGAAAGCTTAGTACAGTATTGGATAATTTGTTTATGAGCCATTCCAGCGTTATGGATGTGACGTTTGCAGTAAAAACTCAAAACCTAAATTCACAGAGAAAGTATATGTTAACATTATATTGAAAAATATGTTTACATTTTCCAAAACATCTGACCACAGCAATGGTAGCAGAAAAATATTAATCTGTAAACATTTTTAATATTTTAAATGAGGAAAGTAAGCATGCGTTATGGATGTGACGAAAAAAAATCTGCGAGTTTACAGTATGCAACATACGTTTTAAAAATTTCTGTAAATTAAACTGTACAACCCAAATGAAACCAAGCTAATAAAAAGGATAAGAGTCGGCTCTCTATAGAACAAACATGATTTATTTTATTTTACATTTATGCATTTACGAGGGAAACGTTTCGTTATGGATGTGATACCGCTCCGTTATGAATGTGACCGATGTAAAATTGGCACTTGTGTGACTTTGCTAAATGAAATATATTTTAGTTTGAAAACATTGATGGAGATATTTTTTGAGTAGTTTTTAAGTACTGTAAAATACTTGCTTACACCAAAAATGTAGAAACGGTTTTGCTATTTTGCTTAAAGCAAGGTTTCATGGCAAGGTTGACATTTGCATGGAATTGCTCATATACAGTATTACAATAGTTGTTAGTATGGAATTACCACAAACTCTAGTATACAGAGTATATTTTCATGTAGCTGCAGTGCACAATACTGAAAACATTCATTCATTCATTGTTTGTTTGTGTAACTTTAAATCTATTAAATCAGTCTCTATTTAAATTAGGTTTTAATCAATGGCAGTAAAGGTCAGCAGCACTTCGTAGTACCCAGCAAACATTGAATGTTCCCCTAACGTTCCCCTACAGTTCCAGTTTGGTTTTCATTTATTGGGAACTAAGTATGAATGTATTAGAAACGCTCTCTGGTTCTATTTTGCTAATCAAAAATTTGCCTTCCCAGAACATTGTTTTTTTGTAACAAATCTGATTGTTAGCTGGGTAGTATTTTAATTTGCCTTTATGTTTGTTTGGTGTTTCTGGTTAACATTCTTAGAACGTTTCAGCAAGGAGCTCTAAAAAGTTATGAACAATCACTTTTCCAGTGATCTTAACAGAATATTTGTTCAAAATAGTTTTTTCTTTAATATTTTTTAAACATTAGGACAAACAACATCTAAATAGCGCTGTTCTTCAACATTTCAATAGCTTTTTTTCTTTTTTTAATTAGTGGCGCATTAGTGGTTTGGGGAAAATGTCCATATTATATTTTCAAAATGATAACATTAAACATTCGCTTAATGTGTTCATCCGCATGAACAAAAAAAAAAAAAACACTTGGTGTTTTGAATGTTCAAACAATATTAGGAAATTACCTTTTCGTAACTTATATCAGGGGTTACCAAACTTTTCAGCCTGCAACCCCCAAAATAACAATTCCAGTGACTAGCGAGACCCCCAATATCCCCAATATACATAGGTGGTTATAAACATACACACATTGCACACAACGGAGCACACATTGATAGGAACTATATAAACACAAGCATATTGACAACACAAAAAAGTGCAACAGTCTAACCATATCATTTTTTTAGTAATTATTCGTTTGTTTAATTTAATATTAACGTGCTTTTTTGTATGTTGTTTATTTGTATGGCGTTTTTTGTATGTTGTTTATGTATTTATTAAATACTATTTTAATCTTCTGTATGTTACCGCCAACTACTCAGCCATATGTTTTAAGCAGAGGATGCCCTTCCAGCAGCAACCCAGTACTGGGAAACATCCATACATGCTCACATTCACACACACACCAGTTTAGTTCATCAATTCCTCTATGGCGCATGTATTTGGACTGTGGGGGAAACTGGAGCACCCGGAGAAAACCCATGCCAACACAGGGAGAACATGCAAACTTCACACAGAAATGCCAACTGACCTAGCCGGGACTCAAACCAGCGATCTTCTTCCTGAGGGACGATCGTGCTACCCACCATCACCGTGATGCCCGTTGTCACAATCTTTTGGCTTATATTTTGTCACTATTATTAACTTTTATATAAAAGTTATCTATAACATTAAAGTAGATACTATGCATTTAATTTAATAGCTATTGTATAAAAATAACTTAATGTAGATGCCAAAATGGGACGTCTTGTCTAGCCTATGACCCAAAAGGCATAGCTTAAATTCTCACAACACCTGCTCAATGGCAACATTTTTATAACCAAATAAGTCTCTGTCAGTGGCTGTAGTTCATTGAGGGCATTTCTAAAATAAACAGAAAGCATAAAAGAAAAATGCAGTTGCTTTGCTGTTTGTGTTTATCGTGTTTTCTTGCCCATCCGATTCACTTAAAGCAGTTCATTAACTACAACACTACATTTGGCAGCTGCTCAAACAAACAGCTCATTATGCTGCTCTTAAAAAAAGAAATGCTGTGGTTCAGTACTAATTGGCTAGCAGATCATTTCAAGAGGTTTTTGAAATGGCATTGTTGTTTCTTTCAGGTTTGCCTTGATCATAGAGAGTGTTTATTAGCCAATCAACACATGATGAGCATGTTAGCAGCATGACTGAATCATAGCATTTGCTGTGTTTTATGCAAATGCATGTAAATTTTTTCACACTGCACAATTTTTAGTTATGTTATTTTCCATTACAAAGACCAAACAATACTTTAAGTTAAACTCAACAGTCTTGTTTCCTAAAAAAAGAAAGTTAAGTTTATTCTAGAAACAAATATGTATATATATATATATATATATATATATTAGCCAATCAATATATGAAAATATTTATATGCATTTGCATATAACTCAGCAAATTCTGTATGTACTAAA
>CAIGQZ010001236.1:9026813-9056664 GCA_903798205.1 Danio tinwini | reverse complement strand
TTTTGTATTAATATTTTATGTTAGGCACCTAGGGTCTGAGAGTAACGGAATTTCAATTCTCTGTATGTCCTGTACATGTGGTTGAATTGACAATAAAGCTGACTTTGACTTTGATCAATTCCAGTGTTATGGATGTGACATTTGCTGTAAAAACTCAAAACATAAATTCACATACAAAGTTTATATTATCATTAAATATTTTACAAAACTACTGACCACATAGTTATAAGATTAGAAAAATATCAATCTGTAAACATGTTTTGTACTTTAAATGAGGAAAATAAACATGCGTTATGGATGTGACGAAAAAAGTCTGTGAGTTTACAGTATACAACATGCTTAGTAGAAATTCTGTCAATTAAACTGCACAACCCCCCAAAAAATTATGCTAATCAACAGGATAAGAGTTGGCTCTCAATAAAACAAACATGATTGATTTTTTATTTTTTTATATATTTTTGCATTTATGAGGAAAAAGCTTCATTATGGATGTGACACCTCTGCGTTATGGATGTGACCGATATGAAATTGCTATTTGTGTGACTTTGCTAAATCAAATTAAATTGTTCAAAAACATTGACAGAGACATTGTCTAAAGTACTGTAAAATACTTACACAAAAACATAGAAACAGTTTCGGTATTTTGTTGAAAACCTAATTATTTTCATGGCAAGGTTGACATTTGCATGGAATTGCTCGTATATATATAACATAAAATAAAATACAGCAAAAAAGCAAAAAACAAAAATAGCTTGATGGCAGAAGAGGATAAAAAAGCCAAAGACAAACAAATTAGGTGTCAAAAATATAGTACAAATGCTGACAACGCTGATTTGTCAATAACCAATGTTTTACATGAAACTGAAAAGATTGAAAAGTATGTGATCTTCTAATTGTTGGTGGGATGGAGTTCCATTCCCTAGCAGATTTCACTGACAATATCAACTGACTGAACTTACTTTTTTGGGAGGAATAATACAATCCCCTCTTTCACCACCCCTAGTAGTTCGGTGAGCAGTCGTTTTAACTTTCACTAACTGATTTAGTGGTGAGAAAACCCACGCCAACACGGTGAGAACATGCAGACTCCGCACAGAAACACCAACTGGCCCAGCTGAGACTCGAACTAGCGACCTTCTTGTTGTGAGGCGACAGTGCTATCCACTGAGTCGCCGTGTCGCCTTAGGAAGTAAATCTTTTATTTTTATTTTTTTGCAAAAATATAGGACAGGACTTGATATTATTGAGTGACAAATTGATTGCTTTGAATCATAAACAATTAGTTGTAGGGGTTTTGATCACAAAAGTTAATAGTGTCATTTTTTTTAACATTAAAAAACAAAAAACATAAAAAACGCATAGATTAATAGAATACACAAACTACAATCAGTAACAATAACATATGCACATACAGGAAAAAAGATACAAAATTAAATCAAGGAAAATACAGAGAGAGGACAAAAAATACAATGAGCACATATAATAAAAAAGAGGATGCCTACAGGAGCGGGGACAGGATTCTATACAATCAGGCCAGGAACACACTGACAAAGGAGATTGGTGTGGCCAAGAAAAGCTATGCCAAAAAGCTGCAAAACCAGTTTTCTGCCAACGACCCTGCATCAGTATGGAAAGGCCTGAAAGACATCACAAATTATAAAACGCCATCCCCCAGTATCGACTGCAACAAACATCTTGCAAACGAGCTGAATATCTTCTATTGTAGATTTGACACCTCTGACCAGACACCTCACACCCACCCGGATCATCTCCCTACACAGCCATCAACACCTCCAGCCATCTCCCTCTCACCCCCTGCACTTCAGATCAGTGAGGATAATGGGCATCAGATCCTCAGTAAACAGCCATCAACACCTCCAGCCATCTCCTTCTCCACCCCGGCACTTCAGATCAGTGAAGATAATGTGCGTCAGATCTTCAGTAAACAGAGGAGACGAAAAGCACCAGGTCCAGATGGTGTTTCACCAGCCTGTCTGAAAACTTGTGCGGACCAACTGGCTCCCATTTTCACACAGATCTTCAACAGATCACTGGAACAGCGCAAAGTTCCATCCTGCTTCAAAAGTTCCACGATCATCCCAATACCAAAGAAACCAAAGATCACAGGACTCAATGACTACAGACCTGTTGCCCTAACATCTGTGGCCATGAAGTCATTCGAAAGACTGGTGCTAGCTTATCTGAAGGACATCACTGGACCTTTGCTGGACCCCCTGCAGTTTGCCTATAGAGCAAACCGGTCTGTGGATGATGCAGTCAACATGGGACTGCATTATATCCTAGAACATCTGGACAAACCAGGGAACTACACAAGGATACTGTTTGTGGACTTCAGTTCTGCCTTTAACACCATCGTCCCATCACTGCTCGAGAACAAACTGACCCAGCTGTCTGTCCCTAGCTCTGTCTGTCAATGGATCACCAGCTTTCTGACAGATAGACATCAGCTAGTCAGAATGGGCAAAATCACATCCGACAGCCGCACCATCAGCACTGGTGCCCCCCAGGGATGTGTTCTCTCCCCACTGCTCTTCTCCCTGTACACAAACGACTGCACTGCAAAAGACCCCTCCATTAAGCTCTTGAAGTTTGCGGATGCCACTACTGTTATCGGCCTCATCCGGAACGGTGACGAGTCTGCATACAGACAGGAGGTGGAGCGGCTGGCTTTATGGTGCAGATACAACAACCTGGAGCTAAACACGCTCAAAACAGTGGAGATGATAGTGGACTTCAGGAGAAACCCCCCTGCACTCCCCCCACTCACCATCATGAACAGCACTGTGGCTGCAGTAGAGTCATTCAGGTTCCTGGGCACCACCATCTCTCAGGATCTGAAGTGGGAAATTCACATTGACTTCATTGTAAAGAAAGCCTAGCAGAGACTGTACTTCCTTCGTCAGCTGAGGAAGTTCAACCTGCCACAGGAGCTGCTCGTACAGTTCTACTCAGCTGTCATCCAATCCATCCTCTGCACTTCAATCACCGTGTGGTTCAGCTCAGCTGCCAAAACCGACCTCCGTAGACTACAGCGAATAGTCCGGACTGCTGAACGAATCACTGGCACTACCCTTCCCACACTTCAAGAACTGTACTCTTCCAGAGTGAGTAAAAGGGCTCGTAAAATCACTCTGGACGCCTTACACCCAGCACACTACCTGTTCGAACTGTTACCGTCTGGTCGGCGCTACAGAGCACCAAGCACAAAAACAGATAGACACAGGAAAAGTTTCTTTCCTCAGGCCATCTACCTCATGAACAGTTAAATATTCCCCTACTGTGCAATAAACGTGCAATACTTTCTCATACGCACTTGTACACAGCACCTTATAACCTGTATATTTACAGCATATATGTACATACAACTCAACATCCAGATCTTTTTGACTAACTGCATCTCTGTTTAATGTTTAATGTTTATTGCCTTTTCTTTTCTTGTATTTAATTTTGTGTTGTCACTCGTCACTTTATGTACACTGAAAGCTTCTGTTGCCAAAACAAATTCCTTGTGTGTGTGAAGCACACTTGGCAATAAAACTGATTCTGATTCTGATTCTGATTCTGATAAATGTATAGATGTGTGGAATTTTAAAGCGGACTGGTAAGTCAATTTATAATATTGATAGTAGGGCTGCAGCTATCAGTTAATTATAATAATGACAGTTCAATTATAATAATAATGGGATTTTTTATTCCACCAGAAATTGCATTAACTACTAATAATGTTACAGAATAAAATAAAAACAAGCTACATATTGCTTAAATAAAATAAATATAATGAGCAAATTAAATAAAACTTATACAGACAGAAAGTGATGTGTTAAATGTATGTATTTTTTTACATTCAGTCCCAATTAATTGTAGTAATAATAATAATAATAAATTTTTGTCTTTTAATTGACTTTGACTGAGACTGTAGTGAAATACAATACATCCAGATACATTCCTGCATAATTGCATTGATCGAGTGAGTCAGAATCTGAAGCATTTTAGATGTTGTAAAATGTTGGCTGACTTGTATATCTGTACTGTATGTAGAATTTTCTCAGAGCACTTGACTAAAAACATTCATAATTACAATCCCTTGAATGCTTCCTTTCCCACAGGTCTGCTTTGCCAGTTTCCATTTCTAGGAGAAGTATTTTCTTTTCTTTTCAGGCTGTTGTGGTTTTTATGGTCTTGAACTCCTTTATTTGTAATTTTTTGGCAAATTCACGACCACCTCTTTGCGAAACATAATGTTTTGTTGGGTGAAATGTAGTTTTCAAAAGTGCAGATGGTTTAATCTTACTTTAAAATGGATAGTTCATCCAAAAATGACTATTCTGTAATATAGTTTATTTCTTCTGTTGAACACAAAAGAAGATATTTTGAAGAATGTTGTAAACTGGAAGCCTTTGAATACCACAGTGTTTTCCCCCTACTATAATAGCTAATGGCTACCACATTCTTTTAAATATTTTCTTTTGTGTTTAACAGAAGAAAATACAAACTCATAATGATTTAAACCACACTGTAAAAGGTTCCACACAATTTATGTTGTGCCAGCACAAATCGAGATTTATAGGATCAAGATTTGTAGGATCTCCTGCTGAATACAAAGTGCATGTGTTGTAGCATTCTGACAACATCTGGAAATGAAGTTAAGACAGCACATCTGTTTAAGTGAGGTGTTGAACAGTACAACCCATTAAAATGCACATGGGCTAAACATTTACTAATTCATTCTTTACTACAAACTACTCGTTTTATTATGCAGGTTTTTTTCTATGCTGTTTTTATGATGTTATGTGTTTGGATGTCCATTTTAATATATGGATGTAATCAAAAGTTTGTTGTTTCATATTATGCTCTATCGTTTATCTCGTGGTCTCAGAATACGACGAGAAACTTGAATCACTTAGCTTAGCTTATATATAGTAAAATATATATTGTAAATATATATAAATTATATATATATATAGGTGCTGTTGACGTAACAACCAAAGAAATCCATATATGCAAAGACAACAAAACTAGTTTGTTTACAAATGAAGTTATGCATAATAAAATGAAATAACACAGGAAAAAGTATTGAACACATGAAGAAAGGGAGGTGTATTTAGGCAGTGAAAGCCCAGACAGCAGCTAAAATCACTCAGTAGTTCTTTAGCAACCCTCTGCCCTTCCTAAGTGTAAATGAATATCAGCTGCTTCAGTCCAACATCTACATTAGCAAGAGGATGAAGATGAAACCATGGTGGACATTTCAGCAAGACAATAATCCAAAACACAGCCAGGGAAACTCAAATGCCTTCAGAGAAAGAAAATCAAGCTGTAGAATGGCCCAGCCAATCACCTGACTCCAATCCAATAGACAAAATAGAGCTCAGATTTGATAGATAAGACCCACAGAACCACCAAGATTTCTATACTCTGTTGAAGTCTGTGAAAAACTTATTTTTTTTTACCATTTTTTGTTTTGTTTTATTTTTGTGTTTGTATTGTTTTGGGCTTTTTTACCAAAATCCAATTAAATTCCATGCCAACAGCACCTTTAGAAATATTATTCCCAGGAAATGATGTGTTCATTACTTATTTTCCCCACTGTATATAAATTTACATTAAACATACTATATTGTGATATATGGATTTCATTATATGAGATTTTTGTTATATTGTCCAGCCCCAAATTGTTCATGAATGTGTGTAAATTCTTTATATGCAGAAAAACAAAACAAACAAAAACAATTGTTAAATGTATGCATTGAGCAGACTCTAAAACAACGTACAGTATGTTGTAAGTCAGCATACAGTATTTATGGAAACAATAGGTCAACATTACCAGGATGACCCACCCGGAAAACTCATTATTTTTATTTTTTTTACAATTCTCCTGTGTGAAGCGGGACTGTAGCACAGAAATGCCATACTTTTGCTCTAATACAGGACTAGTAGTGAATCTGGTAAAGTATGAGAGCAAGATGACAAGACCTTTGAATTGTACTTTGGTTACTGCCTGTTACTGTATAAAAATATTTTGACCTTCTGGATGTAGAGGCAAATTGTTACTCTGTGCACTCATATTATCTTATAACCTTCAAAATATGTCACAAACAGCGGTTTACAATGTATATTATGTTGTCTAAGTTCAGAGATTGTGTCAGTGTTGTTTTAGGATATAGTTTCTGTGTTTTTTCTGTGTGCATTCTGTGTACTTATGTGGGTGTTTGGCAATGGACTTTATTCTCTAAAGAACCAGCTTGGTTTCTGTTAATTTCAGCACAAATGTTGAAATAGTGACTATTTATTAGAGTATAAGGATTTAGTAGCATATTCAGATATGGAAAAATACAACATGTTCTCATTTTCTCTAGATTTATTCGGTATAATATTAGTTTTATTGTATATTAGGCCTAAAAACTTTTCTTCCAAATAAAAAATAAACAAATATGTCTTTATATTAGAGCACTTTATTTATCAGAAATGACAGTAGAGAAATAAATAAATGTCAAACTAACAAATGTTTTAATTTTGCTGTAAATAAATAGGCAGTTGTCCACAGAATAAAAAAATTAAACACATATTACTGAATCACATAACTATATTTTGTGAACTGTTCACTGTGCATGTTTTTTCTCCAACTGTCTGACTCTTATGTATTACTTTATTCAGTCCCTCCAGGATTTCACAGGACTTTTTTCAAATTTTTGTGGTCTAAAATGACTGATTTTGCTCAATTTGCTGTTGTTTTGCGTTAATTTGCTGTACAAAATATACCACAGACAAAAGTCTTTATTATATATTTTTTATTACTCCTAGACCCTGACATTGGGTTCTGTAACATAAAATAACACTTAATTTCAATAATTCATATGTAACCAAATAACAATTAAACTCATTAACATATTAATAATGAAACAAGTAAAAATAAAGTAAAATTAGAGGGCCCACAATTTTCTTTTACAAGCTATTTGTCAACTTTAGAGCATGCCAACAATGCATGAAGCCATAAAAAGCATACAATGCATTATATTGACAGCATGTCAACAGTAAATCATTAAAAAAATGCAACAAAATGCATTAATCATATGCAAGTAATGCATCTCCACACTATTGTTAAAGTATTTAAAAACATCTTGTATTTATGCATTTATAAATTACCTGTGCACAATAGCTCAAAGACCAAAATCCTTATTGCACAGATAAAAAAGTAAAAGAAGTGTTGTTTTTACATATATAGATAGGTAAATAGAAACAGAAGGATCTGTACAACAGCCTTAAATCAGGTGTGTGCTGTTGGTGCCGCTGATGTGAAAGCCGGCTCACTGCTTCTGCTCATGCGCTGCACACATACACACTCACACACACACACTGCTTTTTGCTCTGTTAGCGCGTACGCTGTAAAAGAGGCGTGACACCATGCCTGTTATGTGGTGTGGCAGCAACAAGTCTTTATTTTAGTAATGTCACTCACCTCAATTTTTTTCAGGATCTTTTGAAGTAATATTTGTAGGTAAATGCGACTTTATATGTTTACTCATGTTTAACATGCGCTTTCTTCTTTGTCTGGTCTAAATGCCAAGTTACAGACCAGCATAAAGGTATATACTGTCACCTACGATATTGATGTGTGCAAAATCATGGCTTAGCAAGGGTTATTTGCATCTACATTCAATTCACTTCAATTCATATTTATTTGTATAGCGCTTTTACAATGTGGATTGTGTTAAAGCAGTTTCACATAGAAGATTATAGTGAATTGAAAGTGTCAGTTCAGTTTTCAGAGTTTAAGTTCAGTTCAGGTCAGTGTGGTTTATTATTCACTACTGAGAGTCTAAACAATGAAGAGTAATCCATCGATGCGCAGCTCTACAGATCCCGAACCATGCAAGCCAGTGGCGACAGCGGTGAGCAAACAACTTCACCAATTGGCATAAGTGAAGGATAAAAACCTCGAGAGAAATAAGGCTCAGTTGAGCACGACCAATTCTCCTATGGCCAAACGTCTTGTGTAGAGCTGCAGTCTAGGCGCCGGAAGCTGGACAACGCTGAACGTCATGGAAGACTCGGCTGTCCCTAGGGGTCACAGAAGTCAGAACCATGCTCTCCACTCCTCCATGACCACCACAGCTTCTACTCAGGATACGGCCTGGTCCAGGATTGTGGAACCTTGGGATCATTTTTCACAGGTCTAGGATTGCATTAGTGATGCTGCATAATCTCTGGGGGTCTCGGGATGAGTATCCCCAGGTGGAAATAGAAAATAAAGAGAATAATTAGCTCATCTGCTGTTCATAGTGTATATGAATGAGATGTGTGGAGCACATTCATGCATCACACCATATGTATATGGCTTTTGTTTGGATGAATCCGTAGCTACGTTTCCATCCACCTATTTTTATGCACATTTTGGATATGCGCATAAAAAATCGGTTGATGGAAACACCAATATGCACTTTAATTTAAAAAATGCGCATAAAAAATGGAAAACACTTTTGCACATTAAAAAAAGGTCATGTGATTTTGTTATAAGAGGTCATGTGACGATAAAAATGTGTGTGAATGGACAAACCAGCAAGCTGAGCACTCTGTAAAACATCTGAAATGTTGTTTTGGTCATTCTAAAACACCTTAACCGTTTAAGTATTAATGTTATTATATTATTTATGACCTCCAGAATCAAGCGTGTCTGCTCCGCATCTTATGTTTTCAAACTCCATCACAGGTTTATTGCATTTCTTTATCTTCTTCTGTGGCACAAATAATTTGTTTATTTTTTATAATACCTTTTTCGGGGTTTTCACCTATATTGGATAGGACAGTAGAGAGAGTTGACAGGAAAATGTGGGGAGCAGAGAGAGGCGAAGGATCGGCATAAGACCTTGAGGCAGGAATCGAACACTGGTCGCCGTGAACACCGGAGTGCACGTGTCGCTGCACTTTCCACTACGCCATTGGTACCGACCTCACAAGTGATTTAGTAAATAAGCAAAAGATTCATGCAGAAAAATTCGTCTTTCTGCTTCTGTTTACAACAGCAAGTTGGCATGATGACTGTCCTACAATTGACGTTAAAATAGCAGAGAAGGTGTTTTTTTTCTAACACTACTGTATAACTGTTTTTAGACTCACAGATGCATGTGTGAATGACCCATAATTCTTCTATATTTCACATTCAGATCAACACCAATGGTTTTGTTGCTCTGGAGAAGCCGACAGGAGAATCTGAGTATCTGGAAAACATGCCGGCCAGTTTTAAGATGATCGCGGCTCTGCAAGGCGACCTGGACACCAGTGACGGTGTTGGAAAGGTGTTTTTCCGACAGGACTCCAATACGGCTCTTTTGCAGCAGGCGGCCGATCACATCAATAGAGCCTTTCCTGAGGACGATCTGGTGAATCCCATCCATGCTCTAGTGGTTACGTGGCTTGATGTGGCTTCTCACAAGGCAGAGAGCAGAGGAGATGGGTTGGAGCACAGCATAAGAGTGAGATTTACATTTACATTTAGTCAATGGGGTATATGCACAGCTAGTGTTTTTCCCTACAGATAAACTTCCAATGAAATGTTAATGTGACATTTTATACATATTTTATACGTTTCCTTTAACAGCAACCACGTTGTAATGTAATTAAAATATATCCGGTTAAATAGACTTAAGCATTCATTTAGTTATTGAAGTGTAAAACGTGATAAAAATACTGTGGTAAAATAAATGTTCATATTTTAAAGACATGGTGCGGGACAATGGAGTTTAATGCAGTGCTTCTTGTACTTTCTGAGACCCACTTTATATTGTATATCAATCAGGCAGTGAAGATGGTTGATTTTTAAAGAAAACAGACCTTAAATGCTTCGATTTTGTAATAGCGTAAAGTTCATTGGAAGTGCTTGAACTGAGAAAATTAAATGTCCTTCTGCAGATACCAGAGATGCTCAAACTAGATGCCCAAAGTTGGCCCATGTTAACCTTTGACTTGGTCCACCATCCCATCTGTGAACATAGGGAGAATTTTGGGAAGGGTTGGGCTTAATGTCTTTAACACATATTGTCATTTCTAATTGAACATAACCTTTCACTGATTTATTTTATTGTTAAAGGTGCAGTAGGTGATCTGCCAAAATGCTAACCGGTTAGCATATTATCTTTGGGCGGCAGGGGAGGACTGTGTTTCAAAGCCACACCTCCTGAAATCGCGCACCACGACATGACAGCAGACAACCCACTAGTGCATGGCATTCGCCAGCTAAAAATGTAGTTAGGTATTTGACCGATGGCGTGCAGGATTTACACTTGTTACTAAGCCACACTTACATGCTATTTCAGAGCGAATATTCAGAGTAGCATTGCAAACTGTATAGGGAGGCTGTCATTGTTTAAAAATGAACCAATGTGAATATAAAAGCAACTTCAGCTCCGTAATGCAGGCTAGGTGGAATAGCGCTATTCACTGATGTTTTGTTGTTAAACTAAATACAAATCTACATTATCGATGCTGTAAAAGGTCCCTTATGAAAAAGTTTCAATTCAGCAATTGATTTTACCGCAACGAGCACACGCTAATGGTGGATATGCGTGAACAGAGATGCGCAGAAGCCCAAATCTACATTTGTTAACAGTTTGGGCTACTTATCAGAATTATGAGAGATGTCGGCCTGACAATATTTAATTGGATGAACATTTTTTTGTTTTATGCCTCACCCAGAATACAAAAATACATATAAACACATTTAGATTATTTACTTTAATCATTACTATTGGAATGTGAAAAGACTTTCAACCAGCACAACAAAACATGTTTCTGAAGACAATCACCTACTGCAAGTTGTACTCATCACTTTAAGCTAAAAAAAGCTAATGTTTCAATTAAATGTTGTAAATGAATCCAATTATTATTATTAATTGAAATTTACATTATTAGTATGTAAATTATATTATTATAATTAACATACTGTTGCTCAACGTAAAGACCACAATTCAGAAGTCCTTAGTGAGCAAATCAAGGCAAAGGCAGCTTGGCTAGTGTATTCGGCATTAAATTCAATTGCGTTATAAAAGGAATTATGTTTTCATTATAATAGGGCCATTATATAATGTAAAAATTATATAATTCATTAGTTATTATTAACCAATGTTTTTTATTTATTTTGAAATAAATGTGGAAAATGGCAATTGAAATATAGTCGGATATACATATGTTTGGCCCATTGCCCTCAATCAAGTTTGCTTTTTGGCTCTTCATAAGAAAAAGTTTGGGCACCCCTGGCATATACACTATTGAGGAGGAGGCATTCAGCAATTCAACAAGAAGAGGTAATACACTCAAGAAGTGCTAATTATGGATCTGAGAATGAAGTGCTAGAGCAAAGATGAGGCAGTGTTTTTTTTGTTTTTGTCAACCCTGCTGCTCATCTTGCTATATCGCTTCAAAAAAATCAAATGCATTGACATATTGCTTTAGAATATGATATGGGCCTAAGAATCTAAGAAAGTAATTTAATGTCTTCTTAAATGTAAAAAGAAGTAGTCAATTAGTATTATTAATATCATATTATATTAACATCATACTATATTTTTATACTTACAATATTTGCTTTTAGGTTTTTATGTAATATACAGTGCTCATCCTAAATGAAGACACACTTTTGAAAATGAATATTTTGATCCATTTCTCAGTGAATATAACAAATATATTCTGGTGCATATAAACAAAACCCTTTTATTAAACAGTTATATTCATTAAAATCCATTAAGAGTTTGGTCACCAAACATTTTTAGGAATTGAAAGATAATACATTTAAATTAAAACAAGTTATTGACATTTAATTTAGTTAATTTTGACATTTCAGCAAAATTTTAGATTTCTTATGTTTTCCTGTTTATTACAATTTTTATTTAATAATTTTCCCGCAACATATTAATTTGGGTGTGTTATATTTTTGGTTTGACACTTTAATTTTTCATACTGCTGAATATGTGAATTACAGTCAAACAACCATGAATGCAGTTGATTGCACAAAAATGCAAACTTTATCAGTCATGTTTTTGTTTTGTTTTTACTTAGAGGAACACATTTCAGCTGGTCATTGCTTCAGTGGAGACATCGTCCTACGCAATTCTTCTCTACCCAAGAGACTCAATCCAGTTCCAGAGCACCGGCAGTGGATACACAGTGCACGCCGGCTTCAGTAAAACACAAGAACTGTACTATCGCAACACAGAGGACACAGAGGCGTCTGTCAAGGACTTGCCTGAGTGAGTTCAGTTTAAGATTGTCTAGGTTTTAATAGGGCCATGACAAGGATTTTTAACGATTATTTTAATATGTTCCTTGAGGTTATATATTATTAAAAATATTATTTGTTTACCCAAAATACAAATACAATACAAATATTATGTTTTACAGATAACTTGTTTTAAAAAAAATGAAAGGTTTGTTTTAGAGATGCAAAATGTACCTGCAATTCTAGAATCTCCCCCATACACTATTTCCTACAGTGTGTTTGAATGTAATATTTTATTTAAATGTATTTAAAAATTGACTATAAATTAGACTTTTTTGCAGTTATAGTTGCACTTACAAATATAGCAATTATCATAATAATAATTAAAAAGTTTGAATTAGATAAATAATTTTTTTATCAATACATTTATTATTATTTTCATAATTATCTTCATTCTTAGTTTCTTATAAGCGAACAAATGCACAATTCTAGAATCTCCAAGACACTATTTCCTACAATTTATTTAATGTATTTGTTTTGTTTAAATGTATTTAAAATTGACTTAAATTAAACCTTTTTGCAATTAAGTTGCATAATACCACTTAAAAAAGATAATAATGATCATAATAATAATTAAAAAGTTATAATTAGATAAATATAATTTGTATCAATCAATTAATTAGTATTTTTATAATTATCTTCATTCTTAATTTCTTATAAGCCTTTGAACCTGTAATTCTCGTGTCTCCCACATACACTATTTCCTACAATGTCAATGTATTTTGGCTGGCTTTTTCCATGAATGCTGTTGAATGTGTTTTCCAGGCAGACGAACTCTGGAAAGCGCGGTGTGTGGGTGTATGAAATCGGGACGTTCCCTCACTTCACAAACATTGCACCTGGAGAAGTGCCAGACTTGCCTTTGGATTCATTTAGGAGATCAGAAACCCAAAACCAGCAACAGCAGGTGTATCCTGACGTCCAGCAGGAGAACCTGGATGGGGTTTACCATCATCCTGAACACCCTCCACCCATCCAGGTGCACACGGTTCAGTTTACTCCTCAAGACCCACAGGTGGTGGAGATCGAAAACGATGACAACATTCAGGTCGACGGTCAGAGTGAATGCTTTATTTACTGAAATCATTTAGGGGATAGTTCACCTATAAATTTAAATTAACAGTAAATTTACTTTCCCTCAAGCTATTAAAGATGTAGATGACTTTTTTTTTCTTTAGTAGTACATTAAAGGAAGTTTTAGCTGAATTTGTGGCCCTGTATCTGGTGATTCATATAATGCAAGTCAGTGGTCACCAGTTTTTGAGATTAAACATAAATAAAGTCCAAATCAATAGCCATGGCTTGTGGTGACACACTACCTATGTTTCCATCTAAGCATGCAAATTAAATTTATGCGCAACACTAAAATGTTGCATAAAAACATTTGCAACTAAAGCCTCATTTCCATCCAATGAGACAGAAAAATCATCACTCCCTGATAAACTGATGGCAAAAATAAGACAGAGAAATATAGTTGTGTGCAGTAGGAGAAGCTGTGGTGTTCTTTTCTTCTCTAATAAATGAGTTGCGCCTCAGAAGACGAAACATGAATGAACACAGTGAATGCGGTGGCTTTTGGAGGCGTGAGATGCTCTTTGAGAGCGCAGACAGATGCTCAACACAGTATTGGAGGGAATAATAATAGAAGAATAATAATAATGAAGCACTGATGACGAACTGATGGCTGAGGCCTTTTACAATCAGCAAAAAAACATTTCAGATGTTTTACAATGGAAACGCTTCAAAGTCAATTAATGGGTAACGTCACACACATTTTTATCTGATCATCATCACGTCTAAAACTAAATCACATCACACATGATGTGCATGCTGGAATTTATTCACTAAATGTGTTTCTATTGTATTTTATGTGCATTTTTCTTATACAGTACAATAAAGGCAAGGCAAGTTTATTTATATAGCACATCTCATACACAGTGGCAATTTAAAGTGCTTTACATAAACAAGAATAAAAAGACAAGTATAAGAAAATAAAAAACAAATAATAAAAATGATTAAAAACCGATAAAATCAGATTAACATGTGTTAAACAGGTTATAAAAAAATGAAAAAGAAAAGAGAGACACAATAGTGTGATCTGTCGGATGGAGCACAGTGCTCATTCAGTAAAGGCACAGCTAAACAGATGTGTGTTCAGTCTGGATTTGAATGTGTCTAATGTTGGAGCACATCTGATCATTTCTGGAAGCTGATTCCAGCAGCAGGGGGCGCTGTTAGTAGCTGAAAGCCCATTCACCCTGCTTTGACTGAACTCTTGCAATTTCTAGTTTATATGATCCTAGAGATCTGAGTTATCTGTTAGGTTTGTATTCAGTGAGCATATCTGTAATGTATTGAGCTCCTAGGCCATTTAGTAATTTATACACAAGTAGTAATACTTTAAAATCTATTCTGAATGTAACTGGGAGCCAGTGTAAAGACCTGAGGACAGGTGTGATGTGCTCTGATTTCTTGCTTCTGGTCAGAATCCTGGCCGCAGCGTTCTGGAAGAGCTGCAACTGTCTGACTGTCTGTTTGTAAAGGCCTGTGAGGAGGCCGTAACAGTAATACACTCTGCTGCTGATAAAAGCATGAACACATTTCTGTAAGTCTTCACTGAAAACAAAGCATTGATTCTTGCAATGTTTTTGAGATGATAGTATGCTGATTTACTAACTGCTTTGACATGACTATTGAAACTCAGATCTGACTCCAGAGTCAAACCAAGATTCTTGACCTTATTTTATGTTGTTTGATCTTTTGAGCCGAGGTACGCATATAGCTTGAGAAGCTCATCTCTGTTCCCAAATGCAATGACTTCAGTTTTCTCTTTGTTTAACTGAAGAAAGTTTTGGCACATCCAGCTGTTCATTTCATCAGTGCATTGGCAGAAAAAAAGTGCATTTTCAAAATGTATACGCATCTTGTATATGTTTCTATTTAAACATTTTTAAATGCAATATTCCAAAATGTGCATAAAAATGGGTGGATGAAAACATACTTACTGATGTCGTGTGAGGCGAAATGATTGGTCTGTGCTAGAAAAGAAACATTTATTTTATATTATCAGGGCTGGGTATCTATCAAAAATCTTCGATACTGGTACTAAAACTGTTCTTTCAGTTCGATACTGGTTCCCAATCAATACTTTTTCTGAAATCAAGTTTAAACAAGATTACATTATACATCTCATTTTTTCCAGTTTGTATTTTTGTCTTTAATAGAGTCAAACCAAGCGGCAACCTCTCGCTCTCCCTCGTGAAGCCTAACTGAAACTGCAATTCATTGACTCGCCTTTGGGGGCTGGCTCCAGGAAGTCCAGATGTTCACTGATAGCTATGCTAAATTGGCCAATTTTATCGCTGATAAAAAGTCTGCATTATTAAGGGCGTGGCCACTTGAGTGACAGCTAGGTCTCGCTGGTCGCCATCTCATCACCTCAGCTGATTTCGGCTGATTAGTCGCTGAACTCAATACGATATACATCGTATTTTTGTTTTGTTTTATGTGGCTTTACACAGTCATCTCAAACATTGTCATACAGTGTTATGCCTGGATTTCATCAATAGCCTTGCATTTACTAACACAGACTAAATTTGAAGTATTTAGAAGTAGTTAGCATTTTCCTCCTGTAGAAAAAACATCATAAGAACAATGTTTAGTGGCTCAATATAATACAACAGTGTTTTTAAAAGACTAAACACTTCATTGATATAGTGTACACCAAGCCCATGTGGTCAGAACACAAACGAGTCACAGGTAATGAAGTACAGTATTAAGCATTTCTCCCTAAGAAAAGCCCGTCTAAGCAAAATGCTAGCAGGCATCTGTAGCTCCACTCACGCTCCGCCTCTTTGCCCTTTTTTGGTAACCCCCGGTCGGTGTGATGATGTGTGAACAAAATGGCGACAGTTGGCCACGCCTACTTCATTTAGAAAACCTATGGGTGACGTCACGGATACTACGTCCATATCTTTTACAGTCTATGAGTCAAACTCATAAAAGCATAAACAAACAAATTGTAAACAAACAAATAAATCTGTGGAAATGAATTAAAATAGAACTAATTCAGAGCCAGCATCAGTTTATTTACTTCAGTTCAGTTATATAGGCATTAAAACACTGTATCGAATGACAAGAGATTGTTGATACTTTGTAGTATCAAGAGTATTGAGACTAGGTAGTATTGTGCCCAAAAAGTATCGACCTCGATACCCAGCACTCCAAACATTTAGGGTAATGTAAATACACAAGTCAGCAAATATATATATATAACATTGTTCTAGTGTTGTCTGGATGTTTTAATAAAAAACAATCTTCAATATCGTGCCTTTAACATGAAATGTTCATTTTTTGGGTGAACTGTCCCTTTAACACAGATTTTCTTGAGCCAAAATGACTGTTGTTTTTGTTTTAACAGTATTTACATACAACTCTGGGCAGTGTGGCGGACACAAATGCTCCAAGTTTGCTGAATGCAGGAGTTCTTCAAGATGCTGCGTATGTAAACCTGGATACTACGGCAGTGGGATTCAGTGTGTGCCTGATGGTAAGGAGTTCAGTTATTTTGGGTTTCATTTCATTTATATAAAGTTTTTTTGCATGATAAGTCATGATCAATGTAAAATTCAGTTTGTTATATGCACATGCAAATATTTATATTAATATATTTAATGCAAATCATCAGGTGTATTTATAACCACAAAATAAAGTGACTAGAAAGTACAGAGCTAAAAGCGAGATGTCAAGTTAATATTTTGAAAATTCAACAACATACATGCATGTTTGTGGTTTTGTGATTAATGGTTACGTGATGTATAGGTACATTATTATTTTTTAATTAATACTGTCGAAAGATTAATTGCATCATAAATAAAAGTTTGTATTTACAGAATATATTTTATATTATGAATATATATTTAATTTTGTAAACATGGTATGTAAATATTTTTTTTTATTTTGAATTCTATTAATAGTGATTAATTGTCTGACAGTCCTATTTTAAATAAATTATTTATTGTTATTTGTATTTTAAAATAACAAACTTTTATCTAATGTATTTTAATGTAATTTCTCAGATTTTTGTGACAGTTAACAAACAAAAGTAAAAAAAGAAAATAACATCATTCATTCATTCATTTTCTTTTTGGCTTAATCCCTTTATTAATCTGGGGTCACCACAGCGGAATGAACCGCCAACTTATTCATCATATGTTTTTACACAGTGGATGCCATTCCAGCTGCAACCCATCACTGGGAAAAATACATACACACTCATTTACACACATACACTACAATTTAGTCTACCCAATTCACCTATAGTGCATGTATTTGGACTTGTGGGGGAAACCAGAGCATCCAGAGGAAACCCACGCCAACATGGGGAGAACATGCAAACTCCACACAGAAACGCCAACTGACCCAGTCGAGGCTCAAACCAGCAATCTTCTTGCTGTGAGGTGAACGTGCTACCCACTGCGCCACCATGCAGCTAAGAAAATAACAATACAATTATTTAAAAATTAAATATATATATATATATATATTATAACAGTACAAAATAAAAAAAAAAATAAACCAGATACAGAACCTCATATTTTACAATAAACAGTATATGATGTACATAAAAATGTATATGATGTGCATTCCTTTTACAAATTAATCATATAAACTGGTCAGTACTAAGAGTTGAGGTTTATTAAGTAAAATAAAATAAAAAAGATAATAAAAGAAAAAAGAAAAGGCTTGGGGTGGCATGTTTTTAAAACTTGTGGTTTTACATCAAAAAAGAGTTGTATGCTTGTGCTATATAAGCACTTGTATTCATCTGGAAGGTACAGACTAAAAGTACAAGATGGGCAACCATTAATTCTACAGTAACTGCTTCAAGTTTCAGAGATTTAACATGCTCCAAGAATGGCAACCAAATGTTAGAAATGTTGATCCTTAATTCATTATAACTTAATTAAAAATAATTTAAATGTACAGTCAAAGTCAGAGTTATTAGCCACCCTATGATTTTTCTTTCTTTTTTAAATATTTCCCAAATGATGTTTAACAGAGCAAGGAAATTTTTACAGTATGTCTGATAATATTTTTTCTTTCTGAAAAAGTCTTGTTTTATTTTATTTCGACTAGAATAAAAGCAGTTTTTAATTTTTTAAGAACCATTTTAAGGTCAATATTATTAGCCCCTTAAGCAATTTTTTTCTAGTCTACAGAACAAACCATCGTTATACAATAACTTGCCTAATTACCCTAATTAATTACCTGCCTAGTTAATCTAATTAACCTAGTTAAGCCTTTAAATGTCACTTTAAGCTGTATAGAAGTGTCTTAAATAATATCTAGTCTAATATTATTTACTGTCATCATGGCAAAGATAAAATAAATCAGTTATTAGAAATGAGTTAATAAAACTATTATGATTAGACCACAGTCATCTGTCTGCTGCTCTTTCTCAGGTGTTCCTCAGAGGATGAATGGTAAAGTGAGCGGCAGGGTGTTTGTGGGAAACTCTCCGGTGCCTGTGGATTTTGCCAGTAATGATCTGCACTCGTATGTGGTGGTGAATGACGGCAGAGCGTATGTGGCCATCAGTGCCATTCCTCCTGTGATCGGCTTCTCTCTGCAGCCGCTGTCGTCTGTCGGAGGAGTCATCGGATGGGCTTTTGCTCTCCAGCAGCCTGGCTTTAAGAATGGCTTCAGCATCATTGGTGAGTGAGACTAGTCTATATTCTCCCAACTTTATTTAGAGAATTTTCCAAAAATGTACAAATATCACACATTTTAGAATATTATTGTACATTTTGACAAATATAGAGCGAGAGAAGTAAACTTGATCTGCAGAAACACTTTGATTGACATTCTCCCTTTGTACGTGTCATCAGAGGGGGAAAGCCCCACCCACTAATGACCATTTCTCCCTCATTAGCATAGGATGTTAATCCTGTTTTGAATCTGCCACTATACTAACACACAGGCATTTGTAGCCCCGTCCTCTTTTAAAAAGAGCACAATTTCATTTAAATTTAAAGCGACAGTCACCAAAATGGCACAGTTTGGATCAAATCAGTTTCAGAGAGTTCTAAAACATTATTTGTGCAGTATTCTTAGCTTTAACTTCACTACACAATCAGACATCAGACACTTATTTTACATCTTATAAAAAGGGGCATAATAGGTCCCCTTTAAAATGTATGGAAAGAGTTTGTAAAAGGTGTTGAATTTCGCTCTCTGATTCCTGTATATACCCTGCTTTCACCTGGCTCTCAGGTGGAGAGTTTAAGCGCCAGGCCGATGTGAGCTTTCAGCCGGGCGGTGAGAAGTTAACCATTTCTCAGGAGTTCAGAGGCATCGATGAGCACGACCATCTGATGGTGGACACCAGACTGGAGGGAAAGATTCCTGAGGTTCCTCAAGGAGCCACGGTTCAGATCGACTCCTACACTGAGATCTACCAGTACAGCATCAACCGTGAGTCCAGCCGAGACTAGTGCATGAATTATAGGCCTAATTCCAATTCTACCCCTTAGCCCATTGCTATTCAATTAGTTTGTCATGGGGGCCAGTTCATGAAAAGCATCCTAAATGAGGGGCCGGAGAGATATGATTTGCAATATGAGTGATGACACAAGCAATATAAGAGCCCATATGTTGTGTTTTTGCTCCTCAAGACGCTCAAGTAGTTTTTTTCTACATTAAAACTTTAGTATGTTGTATTTTGAAACTACGTCAGTGCATTGTACCATAGGCTTTATTTTTTTTACAAACATATTCAAATGTTTGTAACAGTTTTAAACTGTTGTATTAAGCTACAACAGCCATCTTAACAATTGGCAAACATTTAGACTGCTTCCTAAAGAGAAAAATTACCCCTTTTAGATTTCGCAAGTGCCAAGAAAATAGGTGTATATGTTGTCTGCGCAATAAAGTGGTGGAAGTGCTGGGATGTGAGACATGCGTGTAATGGCCCATTTCCACTGAGTATGGTGCGGTTCGGTTTTGGTACGCTTTTATGGCCGTTTCCACTGTCAAAAGGCATACCGAACCAAAAGCGTACCGTACTTTTTCGGCTCCCTTTCGAAAGGGTACCAAACACGAGAAAGGGCACCAAAAGGTGGAGCTACACGCGCAGCTGAACGCTGATTGGTTACAGAGATATGTTATGATTTCGTGGAGCTAGCCACAATGAAAACAAAGGAACCGCCATGTTTTTAATACACACCCGAGACAACTATATGCATATAGTATTGAGCCATGGATGACCCGAGCTCAAACAAACCTCGTTGTTGTCCTTATAAACAGCCACAAAGCCAAGGAGAACAAAATCTGCCGTGTCCTGTTGTTGTTTTACGAGGCCGTCTAAAAGTGCGAGCGATTTTTGCTTTCTCCAGGGAGCTCGCGATCGCGTCTATATTTGATATAACAAACTTCTTGAGCTGATGATAATAATGTAATAATAACCTGAATCATAAACAAACTACAAACTGCCACGTTCATCGCATTTTGGACTATTATGAACTGGGAATGACGGAGTTACTCTCTAACAGAGGCTACATGTGCTGATGAAGATTACAGACACAGATGAGAGGTCTGCTCTGACTGTGGTTTATGTTATGTGTTGTTTTTTAACTCAAATAAGAACTAAACGTATGCTGTGTGTAGTTTTTCTGTAACTGGTCACATATCAGAGACTGTAAGGGGCTGTATGTGTTTTTATATGTTTATTTATTTATTTATTTCATATAACTGCAGACGTTACAGTAGGCTATTTCACACTGTCATTGATCTGCAGTTATAATCAATTTATGTTTATAGAAAGGTTAGTAATAAACATTTATGCAGAAGTATTTATGTGTTTAAAGCATTTGTTTTGTTAGAAGTGCTTCTCATATAATTTGTGAACGACCTGTATGGCTTTACTGTAAAAAAGCACACTCTACCTAAACACCCACGATAAAACTACCTACACCATACACAGAAAATAACAGAAATAAAAATACAATACTAAGCCTAACTTCATACCTATTTATGAAAATATGTACAATAAAGAAAAAGTGTGTAATCCAACCCCTACTGCTTCAAACCATGTATATACAATATTTTTACAGTGATGACCAACAAACCCAAAAACAAAAACTTAGGGGGGTGGGGGGGTGTAGACGACACCAGAGGGATCACAATAACACGAAAATCAAAGTTACACTCAACACAGGAACACACTGCCAACAAGTATCACAAACAAAAATATTTTCTTAACAACTCCCCCTCTCCTCTCTCCCTGATCGTTCCAGTTTTTAAAAGAAGCCCGACGCCACTCCAGCCAATCCCTGGTGACGTCGCTGACGTAATTAGGGCGGGACCTGTGCCGTGAGCAAAAGCAGGAGAGAGAGAGAGAAAGAGAGAGCACAGGGGAAACAGACACACACACCCACACACGAACGCAACACCCCCACCGATAAAAGTCAAAACTTATTTTGACAATTATTTTACAGAGTGTAACTCAAGCTCTAGAAAAAGCATCAGCGATGATATTTTCTGTACCCTTCTTGTGGCGTACTTCAAGGTTAAATCCCTGTTCTATTAATGACCAACACATTAACCTTTGGTTTGAGTTGGCCATGCCCTGTAGAAAAACCAAAGGGTTGTGGTCGGTGTAAATTACGACAGGTAGATTGCTACCACCCACATATACCTCAAAGTGCTGAAGGGCAAGAAGTAATGCCAGAGCCTCTTTCTCAATGGTGCTGTAATGCCGCTGTGTCTTTAAACATGGTTTTAAAGTTGGTTTTCAATGTGTCTAGGAAACCATCACCGATGTGATTTGATGACCTGATGTGTGCCAAGTAGGGAAGTTGCTTTCAGTCATTTATCGCTTCTCGTGCTCATGCTGTGTTGAACAGACAGACGTCACTTGGGCCAGAACAAATTGCCTCAGTGGCTGAGTTCGGCCCACGCGCCGCCAATTGCATAACCCTGCCTTAGCCCTTGCCCTTACCCCTACCCCTGGTTTTGCACATTCACTTAAAGGGGTCAGGTGTCCCTATTCTCTTTAGCTTGAAGACATAGGGTCAGGAGATGCACCAATTTAAGTATTTTTGGCATTATTAAGAAATTTTCCAACAAATAAGCATATGTTTTAATACATTCATAATAGCGTTCGTATGCTTAAAAAAACAAAAAAAAACCCATAATAATCCATAATAATAACTCTTGTATAGTAGACCGACAACATACTTTCACTTACTCGATGACACTCGAATCCCCTGTCAGAAAAGTCTAGTGGCTGGGAATGAGCTTTTTACAGTGTCAGGTATAATGTTAATGTTGTTTTTGTGTGTTTACATAGATGAATATGGCCACGGTGTAAATACACAGTACAGTTACGAGCTTATTGCCACATTAAATTGTTATGATAACATGATATCATTGCTTTTTGTGATTTCGTGAGCATTAACAATGCATTACAGTGTCTACAAAAAAAGCAGCTTAATTGTTTTCATTCTTGATGATGTGAAAGCATCTTGAGCTGCAAGTCAGCATTTTAGAATGATTTCTAAAGGATAAAATGACAGAGAATAAAAACTTTGCATTAGATCAATATATAATCACTATAAACTTCCATGTGAAGCTGCTTTGACACAATCTACATTGTATAAGCGCTATACAAATAAAGATGAATTGAATTGAATTGAATTGAATCAATAAATAAATTACAAACAGTAAAATTGTAATACATACACTTATTACTGCATCTTTAATAATAAAGATCTACATCAACATTCAAATAGTGTAATCAAACAAAAGCTTTTGAATTGTGGTGTGTGTGACATAAGACTGAATTATAAGATCTAATGCAAGAACGGTTTTTACAATATTGACAAAAATCATTCATACTAACAACAACATAAATTTCTCATTTAAAGTTGTAGTTCACCATTTATTCACATTCAAGTCATTTTAATACTTTATGAGTTTCATTTAGCAAAAGAAGGTATTTTGAAGAATGTTCATGATCCATAGTGGAAGAAAAATACTGTGGAAGTCAATGTCTAAGGGTTTCCGACATTCTTAAAAATAATTTTTTTGTGTGTTCAACAAACATAAATAAGCTTATAAAGATTTGGAACAAGTGGAAAATTAGTAAATAGTGAGTAAAGTATTATTTTTGGGTGAACTGTCTCTTTAACAATGTATTATGTTTTCCCTATGAACCCTTTTCACATAACTATGGTGCGTTGAACAGTTATCAGCGTCTTAAGTCCTTAAAAGTTTTTAATATTTAGATTTTCTTTAAAAACATAAACATCTATATGTATTTCTGTATGTATTATATCATCTTTTCATCAAATTACAAAAAACAAATGACCACTTATGTGAAATATTTGTAATGCATCGTCTATGGGGTCAGGACCGTATATCTGACATTGTTCTCTCTTCTGGCTGCCAATATCACACTATTGTTTTCCTTCTTCTGAAAGTCTTGATTTGATAACACCATCGTGGAGTTTTTCTTTTATTATTTTAACAAATAGGATTGTGAAATAATCATTTGCTGTACTCTCCCATTCACTGCACTCTAAGATTTCTGCTGCTGAGAAACCCACAAATGTGAAAAGAGTCCATAAATTCACCCATGTTTATCTCCTCTTTTCAGTGATCACCTCTTCGTCCTTACGGGAGTATGTGATCAGTCTGCCGGACGGTTCGACTCAGAGCAGAAGCTACAACTTCAGAGAAACCATCACATTTCAAGGCTGCCAGTTTGATGAAGTGCCATCCACACAGATGCTCAGCGTGGAGCAGGTGTTTGTCATGTACGATATGGGTGCACAACTTCTACGTTACGCCATGAGTAACAAGATAGGAGACGTCAATGGTGAGCACTCATCTGACAAAATAGTTCTCTTTTAAGGGGTCATGTCAATTCAGATTTTTTTATTCTCCTATGTGGCACAGATGCGATGAGGCGCATGTATGTGTAAAAAGAATATTTTTTTTCATACCAAAATTACATTTTTTTTTCTGATGATTTACACCAAACTTTAGATTTATTTATATCCAATTTCTGATTTCACTCACCAAATGTATATATTTTTCACATTTTTATCCTAAACTTTATAGTCTCGTTCCAATTTGTTTTGATTACATACACCAAACTTTACAGTTTTACTCCTATCTATATTCTGTTTTCAACTCCATACTTGGGCAAAATAATATTGAACATGTTACCACTTTTCTCAGAAAACATTTATAAAGGTGCTGTTGATGTTGGTATCAACCAAAGGAATTCATATATGTGAAGAAAACAAAACTAATTAGTTAATAAAACACTTTAACACATTAAGAAAGGGAGGTGTAGTTCGGCAGTGAAAGCTCAGACAGCAGCTGAAATCTCTCAGTAGTTCTTCAGCAACCCTCTGCCCTTCCTCAGTGTAAATGAATATCAGCTGCTTCAGTCCAACATCTACATTAGCAGGAGGATGAAGATAAAACCAAGGTGAAAATTTCAGCAAGACAATGATCCAAAACACAGCCACGGAGACTCTCAAATGCTTTCAGAGAAAGAAAAAAATCAAGCTGTAGAATGGCCCAACCAATCACCTGATCTGAATCCAATAAAAATCAACACAATCTCACGGCAATTCGTAACTTTTTGATTTAGTGGCTAATTCGAATGAATTCGTACGATCTAATTCGTACAAATTAGTCTGATTTGCTCATCACCCAATGACTGAACTAATTTGCTCATCACCCAATGACTGAATTTGTACGAATTAGCCACTAAACTGACAAAACGTAAAATACTTACGTTTCCTTGTGAGATCAGGCTGATAAAAATACAAAATTAAAGCTTAGATTTGATAGACGAGACCCATAGAGCTATCAAGATTTTGACACTCTGTTGAAGTCTGTGGAAAAACTCACACCTGATCAATGCTCTCAATCTCCATATGCGAGGCATTTAAGCTGCCATCATTAAAAAAGCCTTTTAAATAAAGTATTAAATAGGTTTCAGTAATTAAGCACTTTCTTCTCCTGTCATTTAATTCTTATTAAACAAAAAAAATGTTTTATTTTTATGTTTGTATTGTTTGAGTTTTTATCAAAATCTGGTTCAATTTAATGTCAGCAGAAATATTATTCCCAAGAAAAAACATGTGTTCAATAATTATTTCCCCACTGTATTTTTTTACATTGGTATTCTGATTCTGTATGCCAAATTGTACAGTTTTGTTTACATCTATATTCTGATTATTTCTAATTTATTGACATCTGTAATTTGGTTACACAGACCAAACAGTACTGATTTATTCACATCTCTTGTCTGGTTACATACACCAGAGTATTCTGGTTGCATATGCCAAACTTTACAGATTTATTTGCATCTATAATCTGCTTACATGCATCAAACTACAGTTTGTTTTAGAGTTTCTCTCTATATTATGAAGATGTAGGTCAAGCTTTAACAGTTTTATTCATATGTATTAATTTCCTGTTGACTGTGTTTTGTTACATGATAGCAAGGCAGGGCAAGTTTATTTATATAGCACATTTCATACACAATGGTAATTCAAAGTGCTTTACATAAGCAGGAATAAAAGAAACATAAAATACAAGTATAATAAACAAAAACAAAATAAAAATGTTTAAACAACGATTAAAAATGCCTTAAAACAAGTTTTAATGGAATGACAAAAGCAAAGACATATAATAAAGTGATTATGTGATTTTTACTAGTGTTTTTAATGTATTTTTATTTTTGTATTTTTAATCTACTCTTTTATTGTATCTCAGGAAATACCAATTGATTCTTCTTCCACATCCACAGGTGGACAAAGTGAAGAAAACGCCTGTTTTACTGGAAGACACAGCTGTGATACTAATGCTGTCTGCAAACCTGGACAAGGAAACCAGTTCACATGCGAATGCGCTGCAGGCTTTACCGGAGACGGACGCGCTTGCTACGGTATAAATTAAATCTACCCTCAGTCCATCATTTCAATTAAAATAATTTCCTATATCATTTCCCTTTTAAAACGGCCACTAATCTGCTTCCTTCCGAAGGGAAATCAGTTTTTTTGTCCATGAAAGTACAACTCTACTTCCTAAGGGGCCGTTTCTGAAGCAATCTTTTAATCAGACGTCAAAATTGTCTCCATGTCTGCATAAATCGTCCAGCAGACCTCTAAGGATGTGACCCATCCCTTGAGGAAATTGCCCAAAAACAGGACAGACTTTATCTTTAAAAAGTCGTAATTATGAGAACCGATGCTATCATTGGTAGGAAGTCTAGGAAGTGTTTTGTTTATAATAGCATTAAAGCAGTTGATCTCTGTCTGAAAACGGCTGTAGAAATCTTCAAGTTTATCAAGTTTCATCAGTTTTTTTTTTCCTCATCAGACATTGATGAATGCAGGGAAACCCCTCAGATCTGTGGGCAGAATTCCATCTGTAATAACCAGCCGGGAACGTTTCGCTGCGAGTGTCTGGACGGCTTTCAGTTTGCTAGTGATGGACAGACATGTGTCAGTATGTGAGTTAATCAGTACGTCTACATCTTAATAAAGTGAATGAGAAATAATTTTGTTAGGAATAATTGATAATGTGCTGTTAAATTAATAGAAAATAATGCACACATGAGGGGGGTTGTTGGGGTGAGTAGAGGTCTTCACAAGTTCAAAAATTCGGACATGAACCTAAAGAGACCTGATTGTATTTTACTTGACAATGAGACCTGAACCCATACAGACCCAAGATTTTTAGCTATTTTAAATGGAGATGCGTGGTTTGTGCAGGCTAATATGGACCAGCGTAAATACATTGTGACATGCTTGTGTTTCTATGCACGCCTACAGTGCATTGAGTTGGGAAAAAAAACTCTTTTTTTACGAAAGTACGAAAGCACAATGCACATAAGCAGCACACAAAACTCTCACTGCTAAAAGAAAACCACTTTAAAAATGCATCTCTCAACTAAAAACTTCTGTACAACAATATTGTGCAAAAATTGTAAAACTGCAGTAACCATTGTTGAATTATTTTATAATGTTTTAATATATTTATTAATGTTTTAGACCCTCATAGTTAATATCAAAGTCCCTATAGACCATTTTAAGGGATGTAAACAATGTCCCAATGTATTTCCTGTTTTACTTTTTTATTTTCTATAGCTTTCAAGAATCCAAAAAGAGCCACATATTGATAAATAATGTTATGAAAGCTGTATTAACATTAAGTTAAGGTTACATTGCCTCTTGTTACAGTTGTGAAATGGTTTGATAACAAGCAGGAAATGTTCATGGGCCAATGACATGACTACATTAAAATGGTCTAAAAGGCAAGTCATTTCACTTGGCTGCCATTTTTGAAACACCTCTCGGGCAGTATGCTCGGGCATTCTGTGTAAATGGGGAAACATCAAATTCTCCAAAACTACTTGCCAAGCTTATGATTACATTTCATATTACGTATAACTAGGGCCAGACGGAATCTGCGGATGTTTTTTGCAATTTCTGCAAAACATTTTGGTAAATATCTGCTGATTTCTGCTGCATTATTTTGGGAGTCTCATAACTAAAACCTTAATATGTGAAATACGTGTAATTTAAAGACTAAATAAATTCAGATTTACACACATTTACTCAAGTAAATAAACAGAATTAATGATGGGCTAAAAATCTGTGGAATTCTGCGGAAAATCTGCGGAATTCTGCGCACGCAGATTCCGTGTGGGCCTACGTATAACTAATAAAATTAAACAACAACTGTCTCTTTAGTTTCATTTCTAAATGTTTGTATCACACAAAATCGGCAGAAACTCACGTCTGGTCCAAGCCCCTCCTCCGGAGAATTGTCATTCTATAGCGACCGCTGATTGGCTCCTGTACTAGAAGGCGGGCTTTAGTCACCATATAGTGATTGCTGATTGGCTCCTGTACTAGAAAGCTGGCTTTATTTGCCATATAGCGATCGCCGATTAGCTCCTGTACTAGAAGGCGGGGCTTCATTTGCCATATTGACAGTTACACTTTTTCCCCATTCAAAACTGTACGAGTGACATGTATTCTATAGTCTTTGTTAATATTAGTAGAAGTAGAATTGTGTTATGAATACATTTATTGATCAAACCATCTTTTTATTCAGGTTATAAAATTTAATTTTAGTTCATTTGCATTAAAATTCCATGACCTACAGCTCTATAGAAATGGACAATCTTTAGAAACCAAAATACGTGATTTTCATGGGAAAGATGTTGAGGTTTTTCTTAGGAAGGATACATCGTCAGATCCTCCAAAACAAGACTGAGGTTAAAAGGAAAGCACAGGAAGATTTACGTCTTTGGCTTTTGATGTGGATGCGAAGACAAAGAAACCAGACGAAATTCTCCACAGAGGAAGTCACTCATCTGAAGCTCATTATTGCTCATTATCCCAGTCTGCAGCTGATCTTTAAATCAAATCAAATTTAAGCTGATCCTAAGTTAAGCTGATCCGGAGTTAACATGGTTATCAGTGTCAGTTCTTTACTTTATTTTATTACAGTGTAAGTGCTTGATTGGCATTATTGCCTTTAAATACAATTATAAATAATGACTTATCATATATTTTTTCCCACTATGAGTTTCTTAAAAAAATCCACAAAATTTTTATTCAGTGTAGTTTAACAGTTTATAATGCAAAAAACATTCATTCATTCATTTTCCTTCGACTTAGTTGGTGGTTCATTCCGCTGTGGCGACCCCTGAAATAAAGACTATTTCAGCATATGTTTTACGCAGTGGATTTCCATTCTAGCTGCAATCCGGTACTGGAAAACACCCATACACACTCATTCACACACGCACACACACTCATACACTACGGCCAATTTAATTTACCCAATTCCCCTATAGCACATGTGTGGGGGAAACCGGAGCACCAGGAGGAAATCCACGCCAACACGGGGAGAACATGCAAAAAATTTCCCAGACGGGACTCAAACTAGCGACGTTCTTGCTGTGAGGCCACATTGTTAACCACTGTGCCACCCACTGTTATTTTTTGTTGCCAAATGTTATATTTTACTTAAATATATATCTGTTATGCAGAATGAACTTGGAACTATATTTTACCTATATACATTTTTAAACATAATGTCATGACATTATGACAGTACATAATATTTCACTAGTTATTTTGCAAGATACTAGCATTCAGTTCAAAGTGACATTAATTAGGTTAACTTGGCAGGTCATTGTACAACAGTGTTTTTATTCTGGAGATCATTTGAAAATATAAGTTTCTCAATAATATCTTAGATTTTATTATCTAATAAAATTGACCTTAGTTAGTTTTTTTTAATTCCAAACCAAACTAAAAGAAAAAAGGCTTTCTCCAGAAGATAAAATAGAAAGATAGAAAATATAATGGGAAATACTGAGAAACTTTTTCTTGATCTGTTAAACTGAACTTAGAAAATGGTTGAAACAGAATTAAAATTTCACAGGAGGGCTAATAATTTTGTCTTTAAATGTGTGTGTGTGTGTGTGTGTGTGTGTGTGTGTGTGTGTGTGTGTGT
>CAIGQZ010001236.1:8995434-9022386 GCA_903798205.1 Danio tinwini | reverse complement strand
ACTAATAGCCCCTTCCAAAAGGACTAATAGCTCTGCCCTAAAGGACTAATATCCCCTCCCAAAAGGACTAATAGTCCTGCCCTAAAGCACTAATAGTCCTGCCCTATGGGATTTTCATGTGTCTAGTAAGTGAGAAAAAGTTGTTTCGAGGGCGATAGAAGGTTGTGATATGGGATTTAATGATTTTGAGGGCAAATAAATTTTTACAAAATAATGACGTGTACAGATACATAATTTATAACAAGCATTACTATATGCATATAAAAATAAGAAGAGTGAATTGTGACTTTAGAAGTCAGTGTAGATCTTGTGCTCATTCAGACCATGAGCCTTCACATCTGCTTCGCTGGTTTATACCACTGAATACCACAATTACAGGCGTTTTTGTAGAAAATTTATTAGGGATTTTGGACAGTGTGGTTTGTGCGTCATTAATTAAACATCAAGCCTTGAATGGATCATCCACATGAAAGGAAGATCTTTTGAGGAATGTTGGAAACTGATTGACTTTTATAGTAGGAAAAAATAGATTCTTCAAATAATCTTTTTTTGTGTTCAACAGAATAATGAAACTCAAGTAGCTTTGGAACAATTGGAGGATGAATAAATGATGACAGAATTTATTTATTTTTATTTGATTTTAGTGGTTCATAGCAATAAATACCACAAAATGGCAACATTACAGGCAAGACAAGAAAATTTACTAGGGATTTTGGACAGCGTGGTTTGTTCATTATTGATTAAACATCCAGCCTTAAAGGGATAATCCACCCAAACATGAAAGGAAGATATTTTGAAAAATGTTGGAAACCGGTTGACATTGACTTCTGTAGTAGGAAAAAAATGATTCTTCAAATTATCTTTTTGTGTTCAACAGAATTAAGAAACTCAGATAAGTATGAAACAAATGGAGGATAATTTATTTGAGATTTTGGACAGTGTGTTTTGTGCGTCATTGATTAAACATCAAGCCTTAATGGCATAATTCACACAAAAATGAACATTTACTCAAGATCCACCCAAACATGAAAGAAGATATTTTGAAGGATGTTGGAAACCGGTAGCCATTGACTTCCTTAGTAGCAAAAGATCATAGTAGGATCTTTTTTGTGTTCAACACAATAATGAAACTCAAATAGGTTTGGGACAAATGGAGGATGAGTAAATGATAAAATTAATTATTTATTTTTATTTTATTTTACTGGTTCAAAGCAGCAAATACCACACAAAAAGCACCAACATTACAGGCAAGACAAGAAAATGTACTAGGACAGTGTGGTTTGTGCGTCATTGCTTAAACATCCTGACTTAAAGGGATGATTCACCCAAAAATGAACATTAAACCAAGATTTACTACTCAAAGTATGAGCAAACGTAGCATTTAACCAAGATTTACTCACCCCTTTTTTTTTTTTTTGAAAATTTATTTTTTTCTGTTGAACACAAAGGGAGATATTTTGAAGAATGTTGGAAACCTGTAACCATTGACTTCCATAGTAAAAAAACAAATAATATGGAAGTCAATCCATATTATTCACATAGATCACATCAATAATATTGGATAATATTGATGTGATCCAACACCAAGAAGAGATGATGCCAACCATAGAGGACTTCTAGAGGTATCCATAATCCTGGACCAGGCCGTATCTTGAGCAGATGCTGTGGCGGTCATGGAGGAGTGTAGAGCATGAGACTCTTGAAAGACTCCAGTGACAGATGAGACCTGAGGGCCAGCCTGAACAACTATTCACACCTGCAGCTTCTTCATAATGGACATCCAGCGTTGTACAGCCTCTGGTGCCTAGACTGCAGCTTCTGCACAAGACGTTTGGCCAGAGGATAAACGGTCATGCCCAACTAAGCCTGGTTTCTCTCAAGGTTTTTTCCTCTAAATTTGTTCCTCGTCACTGTTGCCACTGGCTTGTTTGGTTTGGGACTTGTGGAGCTGCGCATCAATGGATTTGCTCTTCAGTGTTTGGACATTCAGCAGTGAAAATTAAACCACACTGAACTAAACTGAACTAACCTGAACTTCAACTCTGAAAACTGAACTGACACTGTTTCAGTTTACTAGAACTTCTGTGTTAAGCTGCTTCAACACAATCCACATTGTAAAAGTGCTATAGAAATAAACATGAATTGGAAGTCGATGGCTGCGGTTTCATTCTTCAAAATATCTTCTTTTGTGTTCAACAGAAGAAAAAAAACTCACATGTTTAGAACAAGCAAATAATTTGTAAATTATGAAAGAATTTAAATTTAATTTAATTGTTTATATATTTATTTATTTACTTTATATATATATATATTTGTTTTATAAAATTTTTTCATAAGCAGCAGCTCATTACACTGTTATTTAGAAGCTCTTTTCACCCACAGTTCATACTACAAACCTTATCAGTTGTTCTAATGATGGATGACCCTCAACTCTTTAAATATTACAACATGACCTGACCTCTCGACCCCTGAGTTATGCCACGGTTTAACCCTGTCAGCATGAATATAAACCCGACAGCTGCTCGTCTGCTGGGAACTGGGCTGTTACTTGAGTTTTTCAAAGGTTTAAGAACCAAGCATGAAATGCAAATTGTTGAATATTGTAGTCTGTTTACAAGCTGGAAAGTTGTCTGTGTATCTGTAAGGCTGTGTGCAAAATGATAATATATATAAAAAGTCTATTGTTTCATATTATGCTCTTATTTATTTTGTGGTGTTGTAAAATACATAGTTTATGATAATACCTTTCTATGAGCTCAAAAACAATTCTGAAATGTGATTAATGTGAATAAGAGACGCTAGAAAGTACAATTTTTACATTTTGCATTTTATTTAGCAATATTTTATGTTGGACATGTAATCATTAGCTTTTGTCAAGTGTTTTATATTTCATTAATATTTATTTTAATAAAGAAACTACATGTACGAGTATATACTTTTAATGTAAAAAAATTGACATTTTTATATTTTCCCCTCAATTTATGTTTAAAGGAGAGAAGATTTCACATTTCTAAACATAATAGTTTTAATAACGCATTTCTAATCACAGATTTCTTATATCTTCGCCATGATGACAGCAGATAATATTTAACTAGATATTTTTCAAGAATACTAGTATTCAGCTTAGTGACATTTAAAGGCTTAACTAGGTAATTAGGGTAAAGTTAGGGTAATGAGGCGTCATTATATAACAGTGGTTTGTTCTGTAGATAATTCAAAATAATATTGCGTAAGAGGGCTAATAATATTGACCTTAAAATAGGTTTAAAACAATTAAAAACTGATTTTCTTCTAGTCAAAATAAAACAAATAAGACTTTCTCCAGAAAAAAAAATATTATAAGAAATACTGTGAAAATACTGAATACTGTTTCTCGCTCTGTTTAACATCATTTGGAAAATATTTTAAAAAGAACTTCACCGGAGGGCTTAGAATTTTGACTTTAGCATTATATGTAAATATACAGTGTTCAGCATATATGTGTACACCCCCCACAAATCTCTCATTTACATAGGTTGCTTTAAAATATTATATTTGTGTATATACATTAGTTTAGTCAGTACTGAAGCCAAATGTGGAGCCAAACTAACAAAATAACTTACAATAATGGTTAAAAATTAGTAGCCCAAATTTATATGTTAGGGAAAAATATTAAATAATTTTTTTTAAAATAGCAAAAAATCAAGAGGAACATAATAAATAATAATGGATAAATCTGTTTTGTTTAAATGCACCAATATATATTACACATATACACTGAGAAAGGGATAAAACAATATTCATTTTCAAAATGGGGTGTACTCATATATGCTGAGCACTGTATATATATGTACAGCCATACACCTATTTCTCACCAAAACAAACTTTTAGTGGCATATTTCAAAATGTATCAGTATTCAGTATCTGTGAAGCATGACATCATATTTTGTTATTCATTCTCAAAGTCTAAAATAAACGTGCATGCTTTAAAGACTGTCAGCACCCATGATTGGCTAAAGCTGTCCCTCCGAGTGCTGTCATGATTGTTCTAGCGATGGTAATTGATTAGTGTGCAGAGAGTTGAGTTCTGTTGTTTTAGCCTGATTTGCTTTCCAGAGACGAGCAGATGGAGGTTGTTTTTACACTGATGTAATGTACCGCAGCAGATCGATTCAACTCACACGAGCATAAATCTGTTTCAGGTTTAAACTCCGGGCTTAAGCATTGATTGATTTTTCACTGGAAATCATGGACATTCTTAGAAAGAGATGACGTTTGATCCTCAGTGCTGCTCTGGGTAATCCTGTGACTCAAAACTTTAGTTAACCAGCCAAAATAGTAAAGCCTAACATATGAACAAATAATAGAAAATAAAATACCTTTAGGTTTTTAAAATATTAGATTTTTGTTAAATAATAATGTTTGTGTATGCATTTTTTTAAGTATCATTTTTGCATGCATGAAGCTTGTATGGCTCATGTAGTATAATACAGTGGAAAAAATGCGGAGAGAAATGTCAGTGTTATTCCCTAAACTAAGCAAAATATGCATTTTGGTGGAGATGCTGATATTTATGTGACTAAAAGGATGACATTCTAATAGCATCTACTGTAAATGTTTTCATCCACCTTTTTATGCATGTTAGAATATTGCTTGAGACACTGAGATATGCATAAGTTCCTAAAATATGCATTAAAAACTGAATTGAATAGGGTAGATTTTCATCTGATAAATATGTATGTGCTACAATGGAAACACGTTTAATGAATAATTTCTTTGATGTTTTTTAAAAGTCATATGATTTTACCTTAACAGCCACTTTAAATGTGGGATGAAGATGGTGCTTTATTCGGAAATGTTTTATGCACGGGGCAACACGGTGGCACAGTGGGTAGCACCTCACAGCAAGAAGGTCGCTTGTTCGAGCCTCGGCTTGGTCAGTTGACATTTCTGTGTGGAGTTTGCATGTTCTCCCCGTGTTTCGTGTGGGTTTCTTCAGGGTGCTCCGGTTTCCCCCACAAGTTCAAAGACATGTAGTACAGGTGAATTGGGTATGCTAAAATTGACCGTAGTGTGTGTGTGTGTGAATGAGTGTGGATGTTTTCCAGTGTGGCTGGAAGGGCATCCACAGCGTAAAACATATGCTGGATAAGTTGGCGGTTCATTCTGCTGTGGCAACCCCAGATTAATAAAGGAACTAAATTAATAAAGCCCCAGATTAATAAAGCCGAAAAGAAAATTAATGAATGTTTTATGCACCAATGAACTTTGCATCAAAGCATAGCTATTAAGAGCTTCATAAAGAAATGGCAGATAAAATGATACAAATATTAGTTGTCATACTCATCTTACACCTCTAATAATATAACTTATAAAGATATTTAAATGCATAAATAATAGATGCATTATATATTTTTTATATATGTTATATATGAATCATCAAATTTATTAAATTGCTTCAGTCATGTAAATTCTTCTCTTCAAATATCAATATTAGTGCTGTCAAACAATTAATCACAGTCAGTTTTGCTTCAAAATAAAACTTTGTATTTACGTAATATATATGTGTCAGTATACTGTGTGTTTATTATGCCTACATAAATACAATTCAACTTAATTCACTTTTATTTCTATAGCGCTTATACAATGTAGATTGTGTCAAAGCAGCTTCACATAAAAGAATATAGTGAATTGAAACAGTGTCAGTTCAGTTTTCAGAGATTAAGTTCAGTTCAGTTTAGCTCAGGTCAGTGTGAGTTAATAATCACTACTTAGAGTCCAAACACTGGAGCAAATCCATCGATGCACAGCTCTACAGATCCCGCAACATGCAAGCCAGTGGCGTCAACGGCGAGTAAAAAACTTCACTAATTGGCGAAAGTGAAGATTAAAAAAAAACCTCGAGAGAAACCAGGCTCAGTTGGGCACGACCATTTCTCCTATGGCCAAACGTCTTGTGCAGAGCTGCAGTCTAGGCGCAGAAAGCTGGACCTCAGCGAAGACTCGTCTGTCCTTGGAGCGTCACAGGAATCATGCTCTCCACTCTTCCATGACCACCACAGCAGCTGCTCAGGATTTGGCCTGGTCCAGGATTATGAAAACCTTTGGATCATCTCGTCGCTGGTCTTGGATTGCATCAGTGGCGCTGCATAGTCTGCACCCATGCATAAATACACCCATGCATCAAATATTTATATATTAAATTTTTTTATTGTATAATTTATATATAACATTTTTATACTCGTTACATTTAAACACAAAACAATTGTTAACAAATTATCTACTGAATATGTTGAAATATTTTTGACAATTTAAAATATGATAGTTTTGCATGTGTGTTTTTCCTTTGCAGTTTTTGAACTTTTTAAAATATTTTATTTTATAAGACTTTTTTAAAAGAGCCCCTGTTATGCATTTTAAAGGATCATATTTTGGTTTTGAGAGTCTCTAACAACAGGCTGATCTGCATGCAAGGTCAAAAAACACATTCATTGTCTTTTTTCATGCATCTATTTTTACCTAATTATCCCAATGACTCCCATATGACTCATTCAGCGATTAATTTGTTCCCAAACTCCTCCTTTGCGTGAAGCTAATCTGCGCTGATTGGTCCGATGACCCAGTCTGTTGTGATTGGTCGACTGCATTCATCGTAAGACAGAGAGAAATGCCCAGCACGGCTTATCAACATTGTTGAAGTAGTCAGAGTGCAGAGTGTATGTGTGAGCCCAATGCAGGAGTACATTAAAGCAGTGCAGGTAAACACCAGCATATTACTCTATTCTTAACTATGACACATATTCAGTATTAATCCACACAGTTTAGACGAAATATGAGAATATAAAGAGTTAGCTAGATACAGGAAAAGCCGTGTGGAGTGATTACAAGTAACAAAACACAATTAAATACATAATTTGCAAGCTAGAGAAAAAAAGGAGGCAGCCATTTTACTTTCTTACACTTGTGAAATGAAGGAAGAAACTGATCCATGAACTGTGTACTGTAAAGGTCCTGTCAAGCTCTGACAAAGTCCCATACATCAATAGTCTTTTCTTATCCTTCCTTTAACAAACAGCTGATGAATCCTCTGTTGTAAGAGTGTAGATTGCTAAAGCACTCATCTGAAAAATGATGGGAACAGCACAAGGCTGGGCTATAATGCTGAGGTATTTTGGCTAAAATAATAATCTTTGGGTAAGGAAAATAACACTAACTTTCCCTCACACTTTAGGGCACAGCGTCTTCACGACATGATTGAACTGGTATCTGCTACAGTGTTTGTCTTGCTCTTTTTCTTTCAACGTGTTTGTGGGCAGGGCCAGGGGTTTCAATTTTCCCGGGTCTGTGTGTACAACAACTGGGCAAGGCTTGAGTTCCATATTGACGTCACACCATCATGGCTAAAAACTCGTTACTGCAGCGATTCATTCGAATCACTATGAGTCGACTCTTTTATAGATGAATCAATAGTTTTAAACTTTCAGATTTAAGCCTTAGCTGGATATTTCGCTTCACTTAGAGCTGTGTTACACACTGCATGGAAGGTCATTTTCAAAAACCCATAATAGGGGCTCGTTAAAAGGAAAAATATAAATTGTCCTTGCTTTTGTTAAACAGTTCTTTGGAAATATTTGAAAAAGAAAAATGTAATGCACAGGATAGCTAATAATTTTGTCCATCTACAGTATATGTAAATATTATTATTATCATTATTTTGTTATATGATGTAAATACAAACGTGTATTTTGTAATCAGTTAATCACAATAAATCATTTGACAGCACTGAGTACTAAAAATATCAGAGTATTTATGAGGTTTATTTCATAAAACCGGTAATAAGTAAACTGAAGTTTTGACGATAACTTGTGTTTGTATTTTCTGCAGAGCGCGAGAAGACGCGTTGTGAGTTGCACAGGGAAAGTGTTGTCGGGTTTGGTCCTCATGGTGCTCGTCCGCAGCCTGGTCGGTTTGTTCCCACCTGTGACGCTCAGGGCAGGTACGAGCCCATGCAGTGTCATGCCAGCATCGGTCAGTGCTGGTGTGTGGACCGTGATGGAGAGGAGATCTCTGGCACTCGCACAGGACCCGGACGCTTTCCTGTCTGTGAGTACAACACATAAATACAGGTGTAAATCCTGTGTCTTGTCACAATAAAATATGATGTTGAAATACTTAGCCAGCAATATGATAGTTATGGATACTTGGAAAAAATGTAAAAAATATTTTGGAGAAATATTAATTAATAAATCGATATTAAGATATTACCCAGGTCACACTTTATTTTTATGGTTTGTTTGTTGAATTTAAGTTATATTGCATCTACATGCCAACTAATTCTCATTAGATTATAAGTAGACTGTTAGGTTAGGGTTAGTGTAAGTTGACATGTACTGTACTTGCAAAGTTTCTTATAGTCAGTTAAATGTCTGTTGAAGGAGCAGCATCAGCAGATATTAAGCAGACAGTCTACTAATACTCAAATGGACCATCACAATAAAGTGTTACTATTACCCAGCAAGCAATTTTTGTGTTTAACCCTTTAACTAAATCAGTAGCAAACCCTGAGTGCTTGCAAATCTAAATGTGAGAACTTGTAATAATATTTGTATGTGTAAGTTGAAATTTACACTCGCAGCTCAGATGAGAAAAGCTAAACCTCTCAATTTGCACACACTCACAATAATCAAAACACCTGTGTTTTAAATATGAAGTTGCACAGAGCTTTGAGTGTAAGTTTCAACCTACAAATACAAATATTATTATATCATAAGTTCTCAGATTTTGATTTGCAAGCTCTCGAGGTTTGCTACTGATTAACCTTCATAGTTAACTGCCATCGGGATGCTTATGTTCTTTGCTGTATTGCAGTTAAATTCTAATTCAATCCTTCCAATTGTAAATTGATGATAAACAGATATCATTTGAAAGCTTAACGGTTCTAGATCCCATATCTGGTGGCATATTTTGATAGATATTAATGAGCAACAGTTATTTATTCATTTGCGACAAGAATACTCATCGGTGTTGTAAAAATCATTACTTTGCTACAGCAATCCACATGTAAAAAACATGTTTTTTTTAGGCTTATTTAAAATTACATAATAAAAACTGCCCATACTACTTTAGAATATGATGCCTACTTTATAAATATTGTCAAAAGTATGAAAAAATATGGTTTATAATGTTCAAAACACAAACAGAATTAGGGGTGCCATCGTATGGTCACCAATGGAAACTGAATGTGAACTAGTGGCGATGCACTGTAATTTTAAAAGCACATTTTTTTATTTAATTTAAAATCATTTGGTCAGATTTTCAGTCAAATATGTTTTTATGTAATATAATAAAATATAAATTTATATGTTTTTATTATTTTAATAAACTTAAAGAGCACAGCTTTTTTTTTTTAACATTTTTGTTACTAAAATCTGACAAGTGTCTTCTTTAATATGAGACCTAGCTTAAATCTATGCACCAAACATTGACGATTAGCAATCGTAAATATGTATATTCTCATTTGTCACTCTGTTGTTCCATCTTGCAACTGAATAATAATAAGTTTGGTGTAGCTGCATCCAGCTGTTTAAAAACACTTTGTAATTGTAATTTAAGAACTAGTAAACTATTACAGCTCAGATTAATGTTTTGTTTTGTTGCAAGTAGCTGTGTAAGAAGCAGGATAATGTACATCCGGCTGGTTGATTACACAGAATAATGTCCTTCAGTCTCATACAGTACAGCAGCTGCTGATAAACTTGATTGGCTTTATTTTGACAGCCAGCATGATGTGCATTATTCTTTGCTTATATTCATGCATCTTCTGTTCTTCAGGTCGTGGTCATGATGAGTCTGGCCCGATTCGACCCACGCCCAACCCTAACATCAGACCTCTACCTCCTGGCAGTCACATCCTCTTCACTCAAAGTGGGAAAATTGAGTATATTCCACTGGATGGCCACAACCTGAAGAAGAATGAAGCCAAGACTGCACTGCATCTCCCGGTACACATTTAACCTCCTCACATCTGTCAGTGCAGTGAGAAATCAGCCAATCAAATCTATCAAAACTCAGTTAAAACTTAAAAATCAGTCAATTAATACTTCACATGTGTCTGCTGATCAAAAAATGCATGTGTAGATATGTGTTATTAAAAGTGTATTATATGAATTGCATTAAAGATAATGTGTTATTTTATTAAAGAGCAGGTCATATGCTATTTTAAAGTGTAATATTGAGTACTCTACATCAGGTTTAATTGCATGCAAGGTATGAAAACATTGTAATGTTCTCAGAATTTGCATTTAATATTAGAATACTTTACTTAATATTAGAATACTTTTGCAATGATTTTGTTTGATGTATGTTTTGAATCAGTTTGGGGCTTAAGGTCTCTAAACCCCTCCCCCTTCCAAAAGCAAACTATGATTGGTCAGCTGGCCAAGTCTGTTTTGATTGGTCTTTCTGTGTCTTAAATGAAACCCCATTTCAGAGTGTTAATAGGTCACAGGAGGCAGGATCATTTAAATTAATTACTTTGATCATGCTTATGTAGATCACTAGCAGGCAAATGGTTTAAAAATATAAGAAGTCAATAAGGTGATTCAGAGCTCTCTCTTTTTTAGATCAAAATTTAAATTTACCATGTACTTTTTATTAACAACTTCAAATCAAATCAAAATCACTTTTATTGTCACGTCATTAGCAGTACGTGTGCTATGATGAGTGAAAAGCTTAGGTGCTCCAGACAGTGCAAAATACAACAACCTACTCCCAAAAAAAAAAAGACAATGTAAATTTGTCAGTGTTGACAGCGATACGTATGATGAAAAGGTGTACACATACTTGTAGGCAGTATTGTTTTATTGAATATATATAATATATAATGAATTGGTTAAAGTGCAGTGCATGCTACATCTTGATGGTGTGCAGTGAGGGGTATGGAGAAGTTTGTGTGGGGTGTATTAAGTGTTCATCAGCCTGATAGTCTAAGGGAAGAAGCTTTCCTTCAGTCAGCTGGTGCGTGACCAGATGCTGCGGAACCGTCTGCCTGAGGGTAGCAGAGAGAAAAGTCTATGGCTTGGGTGGCTGGAGTCGCTGATGATTCTCTTGGCTTTCCTCATGCACCTCCTGGTATAGATGTCCTGGAGGGAGGGAAGCTCACCTTCTACTACGCATCCAATCCTATGTAGACGTTTGCGATTGCTGCTGGTGCTGTTTCCATACCAGGTGGTGATGCAGCCAGTCAGGATGCTCTCCACAGTACAGGTGTAGAACGAGCGGAGGATCGGAGAATGAGCGGTGGAGGCTCATTTCAAACCTCCTGAGATGCCTGAGGAAGATGAGGCGTTGTTGTGCCTTCCTCAGCACTGCGTCTGTGTGAGCAGTCCATGTCAGATCCTCAGTGACGTGTACTCCAAGAAACTTGAAAGTGCTGACTCTCTCCACTTGTGTCCCGTTAATGGTAATGGGAGTGTGTTCTTTACAGACTGTTTACATTAAAGGACAGCTACGTTGCAAATTGCAAATGAGAGATTTTTTGATAACTCATATGACCTGCTTTTGTAGGTGTTAAATCATTTTATTTTATGGAGAGTTTGGTTAATCAGCCCAATAACTCCTCCTTTTGGTAAACAAATATGCCAATTAAACTGTCTACACAATTTTAAAACTACAAGATAGGTAAAACCAAACCTGCTTTGTTAAGTCATGACATATGTAATACTGTTTCCGGGCCAAGCCACTATTTATTTGAATTAAGAAAATATTTGTTTATGACCTCTTTTTAGTCATATCACACATTAAAGTTAATCTTATAGAAAATCATGGTGTACACAACATTCTTGCTGCATCACAGACACCAATATTTTAACAAATTATAAAAAATTTATCACTTTCTGGCCATCTGATAATAGGCATATATATATATATATATATATATATATATATATATTGCAATTCTGATTTTCGAAAATATTGCATTGCTTTGTAAACATTTATTATTTACCATTTGTTGATCTCCCCATACAGTTTGATAGAGTGCTTGGACCTGAAAGCCGCTTCACATGACGTCACACTTAACAAGCGGATAGACAATGGCTAAAGATGAAAGGTTTTAAAGTGTGACACAAAACAAATCTCTTGACTATGTCAGATCAATTTGCAAATCAAATCAAATAAAAAAAATGTGTCACATACAGAGTCATACACAGTATAATACGCAATGAAACCACTCATGACCTTAAAGGTGCAGTAGGCGATAGTCTTCAGAAACATGTTTTGTTGTGCTGGTTGAAAGTCTCTTCACATTCCAATAGTAATGATTAAAGTAAGTGATCTAAATGTGTTTATATGTGTTTTTATATCCTGGATGAGGCATAAAACTAAAAAATGTTCATCCAATTAAATATTGTCGGGCCGACATCTCCCATAATTCTGATAAGTAGCCCAAACTGTCTGTCAACACATATAGATTTGTACAACTGTGCATCTCTTTTCATGTAGATCCGCACAGTGTGTTCATGTGCACACTGGACACAGCGATAAAATCAAATGCTGAATCAAAACTTGTTTAAATCCTGAATCAATATTGGAGTTAGTTTTGCACGCTGGAGGAAGGACGACACCATGGCTGAAGTATTTCTTTCAGACAGGTTATGTTCTGTTTTAAAACTATTTCAGTCACGCAAAGCTGATGTAGATTGTGTTGTTTTACGATATATTCCGGCGATAGATTGATGTGACAATTTTCAATTGTATAAGGTGAAGTTACTGAGATGAAGTTGGCTTTATATTCACATTGGTTCATTTTTGAACAATAACAGCCTGTGACGCGCTCCCTATATTGTTTACCATGCTACTCTTAATATTTGGTCTGAAATAGCATGTAAGTATGGCTTAGTAATAAGTGTAGTTTTTGCTCACTGCTGGCCAACCACTAAGCATACAGTAGTGGCTTCAGGACAAAGCGTGTTAGAGAGTGAGACCAGCGATCCTTGAATGCATGAAGTATTGCACATGACAAGTTTTGCTTGCTACACAACTAAAAACGTGCTTGATATAATACAGCTTTTCATTGGGAATTGTAGTATTATAAAGAAGTGAACACCCACTGCTCTTATTGGCAGATTTTTTTACATATTAACGAAGCTAAACAGGCAGTGAATTAGAAGTAGGCATGGATCTTCTGTGGAGGCACCTCATTACGTCTCAGAGCAGTCATTTTGGCAGACAGTCTTTAATATAAGCAGTTTTTAGAGGAACTATATTGTTTTGAGTTCTGTATGTTTTTGTAGTTCTGTAGTTTTATATAAATCAAGTAAATGTTGACCCCTTTAACATCTAATAATGCATTATATGCCTTGGTTAGTTACGAATTGCATTTGATTATTTTCAAACATGTATGTGCTTGTAGGGTGGATGTTTTAGGCCACATTCTCCTTATTCGGCTGGGTAGATTCATCCAGAAATCTGTGCTCTGATTAACTCCCTGTTGCTTTAAAAGCTGCATTAATGCAAAGCTAGTTTAGTGATGTTAGTAACTTCAGAATGAACTTGCGTCTTTGCGGTTAACGTTTTGCTCGTAGTTTGTCTTTCTCAGCTCAGTTGTTGATAACCGAGAGCCAGAGAACTGCTGGGGGCTTGCTGGGGAATTCTAGGATTGCCTAACATTGTTTTTCTTGGAAATATTTGTATGAGAGAAATTGTGTTTATCGGAGCCATATGCTGTTTCTGCTGATTACATAACCTCATCGGCCTTAAACCAGAAGAATGTGAGGAGGGATTTTCAGGAGAAGCAGAGCAGAGTATTTACACAAGAAAATGATGTTAACATGCATGAAATCAGACTCCTTTGACTGATTCTTGACTAAATATAAAGATGTGCATGTAAAGTTGGTTTGGTATTTTGATTTGTTTTGCTCAACAAGGTTTCAGCTATTTAATTAAAGATGCAATAAAAGCAATATATTCAAATATTATAACTATTTTAATAAACCAAGCATGCTCTTGCATAATCTAAACCTTCAGAAATCTGCAGAACATGTAAAATGTCATTCATAAAGCCCATCTTTATGCATTTACTGTAGTATACATTTTGGGTATGACTGTCATTCATAAATGGCGGCTAGAAGGTCGCTAGTTTGAGTCCTGGCTGGGTCAGTTGGCATTTCTGTGTGGAGTTTGCATGTTCTCCCCGTGTTGGCGTTGGCTTCCTCCGGGTGCCCTGGTTTCCCCCACAGTCCAAACACATGCGCTATAGGGGAATTGATGAACTAAATTGTCTTTAGTGTATGAGTGTGAATGTGAGGGTGTATGAGTGTTTCCCAGTACTGGGTTGTAGCTGGAAGGGCATCCGCTACGTAAAACATATGCTGGATAAGTTGACCGTTCATTCTGCTATGGTGACCCCTGATGAATAAAGGGACTAAAGCCCCTGTCAGATCACATGATTTTTATTGTCATTAACAAAAGTCAATATGTCAGATTATGCGATTTAAAAAAAATTTTCCTTGATAAAATCTTGACTTGTCAGGGGTAACAAATGTGCTAGACCACATGTTCCTTCACGATCAGTCATCCCGCGATGTCTACGACAAGCGTTATTTCCCAAAGCACTCACAAGTGTTGCTAGAACGATATTTATTATCTCAATTTCAATTTTTATTTCAATCTCAATAAACACTGATGCTTGCTCACAACTAGGCTACATTATTTAAGGACATTTGTTACGACATGGATAGGATCAAACTTATGATTCCTTTTTAATATTAAGATTTTTTAAATCTAAATGTAGATTTTCCTGCCATGGGTTTCTTATTAAACACTTTGCCTGAACTTGGTGCAAGTGAGACGGAGAAAATGAATGCACGTTATTACATGTTAAATCAGATGCTTAAGACATAATCTTTAAAATAACGACATATTAAAAAATTAGCAAATATATAACTGAGGTTTGTGATGCAATCACAGTGAAGCATTCATTAAATCCTTATTTTCCTCAGAGCAAAACAAATCTTCCACCTGTATAGTTAAGTAGTGGAGGGCACAAACAAAAATATAATTTGTATACTTTTCTTGGAAGAAATATCTTTTTGAAATGAATTTGTATCTTAATTTTAATGCATCTTTTATTGGTCAGTTATCAATAAAAAAAACAACAAATAACATTTGAGGTGATGCGCTTCAAAACAAGTCCGCTATATGTGCCAAAACACAAATTGAGATTGTGTTGGTTTGTTAAATAAAATAATAATCTAGCCTAAATAAAATAAAGTGAAATATACACCGTTTCAGAGAAGTCTATATTGAACTGTTTTCACTATTAATGACACATTTGAATATGCAGGAAATGCTTTAGCATTGTGTTCGCAGCACTGAACATGTTCTCAGATTACCTCGGACGAACAAACTCTGTTGGAAGGATGAGAGAACTCAGAAACCCGTTGTGAGAATGGAGACGTCTGTATATTTTTGCCAGTCTGTCAGATAAAATTTCTTAAAGCACCTTAATATTTTAGAAAAGGTAGTTAAAGTTTGCATAACCAATATTAGATCTTATTAGATTAGATTAGATTAGATTCAACTTTATTGTCATTACACATGTACAAGTACAAGGAAACGAAATGGAGTTTAGGTCTAACCAGGAGTGCAATAGCAGCAAGTGCAGGATACAGGTATAAGTTATAAAGTGCAGTTATAGAAAAACTATGGTGATATTTACAAATGGATGTACTATCAACATTATATACAGGTTGTGTTAGCTATGAACAGAGATGTACAATTGATGGATATATGTACAGGTTGCTATTAATAATCAGAAGTGTGCAGATAGATAAAAATAACTACAAATGTATATGTACAGTGAGTGTGTGCATAATTACAAATGTACATGTGCAGTGGGTATGTACAGTTCAAGTAAATGAATCAGTGCAATGTAGTGCAATGAATATGTGTAATTGCAGGAATATTGAGGAGTATGAGTTATGAGGAGAGTGGGGGGTGTATTAGGGGTGTATTATTCACCCGTGACCCACCCATACAGTTGAAGTCAGAATTATTAGGCCCCCCTGTTTATTTTTTTCCCCCAATTTCTGTTTAACGGAGAGCAGATTTTTTCAACACATTTCTAAACATAATAGTTTTAATAACTCATCTCTAATAACTGATTTATTTTATCTTTGTCATGATGACAGTAAATAATATTAGACTAGATATTCTTCAATACATTTCTATACAGCTTAAAGTGACATGTAAAGGCTTTAATTAGGTTTACTAGGCAAGTTAGGGTAATTAGGCAAGTTATTGTATAACGATGATCTCAAAAAAGTTAGCTTAAATGGGCTAATAATTTTGACCTTAAAAGGGTTCTTAAAAATTAAAAACTGCTTTTATTCAAGCTGAAATAAAACAAATAAGACTTTCTCCTGAAGAAAAAATATTATCAGACATACTGTGAAATTTCCTTGCTCTGTTAAACATCATTTGGGAAATATTTAAAAAAAAGAAAAAAAATTAAAAGGGGGCGAATAATTCTGACTTCAACTGTAAGTAAATATGCAGGCTATTTTTTGATTACCTGACCGGCGCATTAATGGCAGCATCCACTGATATAACCAAGAAGTTATGTGCTCATATTGCACAGTGTCACCCACGTGACAGAACTCGTCGTGAAGAACGAGAAAAAAATTAAATATGCTAGACTTTCTGCGATGTCGCAGACATGGTATCGGTTGTCATGAGCTATGCCACATTACACGAGAAGAAAGGAGTGAAGCTTTTGTCACGATGCCTATTTGTCATTTACGAACCCCCACGACACCCTTTGTCAAGGAAATTGTGTTGAAATCAAATTCATGTGATCTGACCGGGGATTAAGCCAAAGTAAAATGAATAAATAAATATCAGCTATAAAGCTATAAAAGTAAAACACACTTAGCTTTATTTAACATATAATCCAAATCCAGAGCAAGACGTGTAAACAGATCTATGAACACTAAGTTTATTTCAGATAACCTTTGGTCTATTTATATATAACGTTGTCTTCCTGAAGGTAATCTTTCTGCTGTACTGAAATCTCAGCACTATTGAAGCAGTGCATCTAAACTAGTGGATCTGTTGTATAAACATAAGCAACTTCTATAACAATTGGGTTTTTTCACTATTTCCCATTATTTTGCCTTTTTTGCTGGATATGGCATAAGCAATCTACTGACTCCTGAAATTAACTTTTTGGAGGTTTATTGTGTGCAGAACTGTGGGAATTTATAAATCTGCTCTCATTTACTGCTCACATGCTATCATTTACTGTAATGACTAACATCAGTGAAGCTTATAAACAAGGGGAAATTCAAGCATGCGTTAGTAACAGAAATGCTCAGAGATTCATTTGACTCATTTCGGATGTGTGGTTTTGTCTAGACAGCATTCGCAGACAGACTTTTGAAGGCCTGAGGCCAGATGAGTGTGTTATCATCTTAAATAGATCCATGCTTTTTTTTTTTTTTTTGCAGGAGAAAGTGGTGATTGGAATTGCTTATGACTGCGTGGAGAAGATGATTTATTGGACAGACATCAGCACACCTGCTATTAGCAGAGCCAATCTACAAGGAGGAGAACCTGTCCAACTCATTAAATCAGGTAACAGACTTAAATCCATGTTTTTATAGGTCTGTATGATTCACTGTATTCTGTGCACTGAAGTCTTTTTTACAGTAAAGGGCTTTCAAAAATGTACATTTTGCCCTAAACAATTTTTTTTATTTATAGATTCTTAAATTGTCAAGTGAAATTTAACAAGTGAAAGTCTTTAGGTTTATTATTGGGGTTATTTTAGGGTAAGTGTGATTTCACCAGTTAGCAGTAATGTAGAATAACAGCGCTACAAATAAACAGCGTTACTAATGGCGATACGTTTTTCAGTAACAAGTAATCAAATAAATGACTGTTCCCCTGTTACAACGCCGTTACCGTTACTGACAATAAAAGGCACGTTACTATAATCGAGAACACTGAAGTGGTTTCCATGTGAGCAGCATCTCTCTCAGTCATAGGATCTCTCTTTCTCTGGGGTGTGTGTTCAGGGCTGGGGCGGGACACATAACCAACCAGTGAGGATGATTGATGTGTCTGTGAACATGGTGTATCTGAAACGCGATGATTGGCTTAGATAGAGCACATTTCCATCGTTTGCCAATCAGAGGCAGAGTAGTGCTGACGTTCACACACAAGCGCACGCACAGTCAGTCACACACATCAACGACCAGGAGTCAGAGCGATGGCAAATCCAACAAGTTCAAAGGTAGTGCTTGCACACTGGAAATATAAGCAATACTCTTCCCTGGTTGAGGTGAAAGGCAGGAATGTTTCTGTATCGTGCAACTTATGCCCAGGATAAAGAGTCTCTCTGCGTCGGTGGCGAGTAATTCTAATCTAATAAAGCACCTCACGGTGTCTCATGCCGCCACAAAATGAGTGGCTACGCAGGTGATAACGTGAGCTCTGCTACCAGAGGAGGAGACGAAGCCCTGACGTCAAAGCAAATACAACTTGATTTTTCTCCACCACAAACAATTCTTACTCAAAATAATATCTAGATATATAGTTGAGGACATGCTGCTGTTGTCTCTAACATTGTCCCACAACAACATTAAAATAGTGTAGATTAGTGTACAGTGTTTATATTTAGTTTATAGTCATTTGACAAATTAGATTTCTTTAAAGTAAGGCAAAAGTTACTTACCATAGTCATTAGTCACTTTGGCTATGTTCACACTGCGAGGCTTAGTGCTCAAATCTGTTTTTTTTTCTCAGATCTGATTTTTTGCATAGCTGTTCACACTGTTGTTATAAATGTGTCCAGAATCTGATTTCCAGTGTGAACAGATCATGGTCCTAAACTGACCCTCATGCGCAAAAGTACAACTACGCACAGCACAAAATTAATTATGCACACAATGTGTGTACTGTATCAAGTGAATAAAGCCCGTTGTCAGATTGTTTAATATGATTATTGACTTTTTCCACAGACAACCGCTGTGTTTTTTAGGAACTCTAAATGGTTGTTTTTCTAGTAAAAATGTGCATTTCAGTGTTTGACATCTAAAATATGTGTTTTAGGATGATTTGTTATTAATGAGAAGTGCGGTGCGCATCTCACTGACCACCAGTGTGTAGTGGACTCATCAAGGGTTGATGAGCAGCCGCAGATTGAACTGCGATGGCAGCGTTCATGTCTGTTGTTAAAAGTTATATTGTTTGCAGAGTCTGATAACGTAGCCTACTGTTAATTCATGTTAATTTGTTATAAACAGCATACGCTGTATCCAGTCAAAACTCATCAAGGTGACCGGCATATTGAAGGATTTTGTCCTTAACAACAAAAAACGTTTAAAAAGAGCATTAAACTTGTTGCATTTGGTTTTGTTAATGTATTAACTATTTATGTGAACTATAGTTATTTCATATAGGCCTATGTATTTTATTCTTTTTATATATGCAATTTTATGATGGTGGTATTTTTTAGGTACAGGTTAATGGTTAATGTTTGGTAAATTATGATAATATTCAAAATGAACAACCTTAAACTTTTGAGGTAAAGTATTTGCCCTGTATGCTATTCCTCTATGCCACTGATGGTGTTTGCAGCACTAGCCAGTACAGAATAATGACACGTGTCCATGGAAAATGATGTTAAAGTCAAATGAATTCCAACATGACCGTTCACACTGTGGTCGCATTGCAAAACATCAGATCTGTATCTGATTTAATGCCACATATGAAAGTGACACAAATCTGAATCGAAAAGCTCAGATTCCATGCGGTTTGGGCTGTTCACACTGTCATGACAAAAACAGATCTGAGTCACATGTGGGCAAAAAAATCAGATTCAGACCACATTTGCCCGCAGTGTAAACGTAGCCTCTTATAATTATGGAACTCAGTTACTATTTGTGAGAAGTAACTATAACTAATTACTCTTTTAAAGGAATGCGTCCTACACTGCCGATTAGGACAAGTTCCTGGATTGACATCTATGTTGATTCTGGAACAACGTTCAAATCAGCCGATCAGAATTAAGCGCTTTTATTATTTTGTGTGCTTTTGACAGTAAAGTGAAAGAGATGTAATATTGAGTTTGCTTTCTGTGTGTTCACTTCATATATAAGGTGTTTAACCTGACAAGACTTTAAAACACAAGCAGAGGTTTTGTTGTTGTTGTCAGTAACTGAAGTACAAGCTGTAAAGGCTCCACCCTTTTCTATATAGGGGCGGGAATTAGCAGCTAAATTTGCATTTAAATAGAGTTTTATTGCTTCCGTCCAATAAAATGCAAGATATATTGAGGCCTATTGAGACATTACAATTAAATTTACAGTCTAATTTAATCTCAAACTGATTTTTGTTTCAGACATTGGCAGTCCTGAGGGAATCGCTATTGACCATCTAGGCAGAAACATGTTCTGGACAGACTCCATGAAGGACAGAATTGAAGTTTCCTCACTGGATGGAACTCAGCGTCGTGTTTTGGTTAACACTGACCTGGTTAACCCGAGAGCCATCCTCACTGATCCCACCAATGGGTATGTAGCTAATTAGGAAAAACCAAAGTCTAAATATCCATATTACACAGCTCTCTGGAATACTTGATTCTGATTGGTTCATCTTTATTTGTATAGCGCTTTTGCAATGTGGATTGTGTCAAAGCAGCTTCACATAGAAGATTATAGTGAATTGAAACGGTTTCAGTTCAGTTTTCAGAGTTGAAGTTCAACAGGGCATAACAACTGATTAATCTAATAACACAGGCTAGTAAATTATTGCAGCTCATATTAATGTTTTGTGTATATTTGTTTAGTTTTATGTATTAAGCAGGACAAAAAACATTCATCCTGTTGTTACTGCAGAGTAAAAGCTCTCATACAACAGCTGCTGGTAAACCTGACAGGCTTTATTCTGTAATAACAACCGGCTGGATGTATGTTATCCTGGTCACACTTTACAAAAAGTTTTCATTAGTAAATTTATTTACTAACATGAACTAATTATGAATAATGCATGTACAGCATTTATTAATTAGAGTTCAACATTTACCAATCCATTATTAACATCCAAATGCTTGAAAGTTAAATGCAGCATTTTGCTTAGACCTGGCTTAGACAGACTTTTTACTTTGGGAAAATCGCTTAATACTTCATTACCTGTGACTCGTTTGTGTTCTGACCACACGTGCTTGGTTATAGACTATATCAATAAAGTGTTTAGACTTTTAAAAACACTGTTGTAATACATTGAGCCACTAAACATTGTTCTTATGACGTTTTTCTATAGGAGGAAAACGTGAATTACTTCCAAACACTTTAGATATAGTCTGTGTTAGTAAATGCAAGGCTATTTATAAAATCCAGCACTAACTGTATGACAACGCTTCAGATGACTGCTCTAGAGCTTACAGCTAATCAATCTGTCAGATTCTAGAGTGCAATACTGCTCTTAAGAACATTATAAATGATAAATGATCTTAAATAAAACAAATACATTCATAGAAATGGTATATAAGTATATAATCTCACTCACCTGGGAAATGGAGGCAACTTGAACGGTTTGTGAGCACAATAAAGTGCACACAGCATGCTATATCATCTGATAATTGCAGGAAAAAATTCCAAAAGGCAAATGACTACCAACCAAACCAAAACAAAAATACGATGACCATGCAGAGTTCAGCGTCTAATTAGCCAGAATCAGCTAAAGTGAAGAGACAGCGAGCAGCTAGTCCTAGCTGTCACTCAAGTGGCCACGCCCTTAATTATGCAGACTTAATATAATTTAATAAAAATGAAACAGATGAGTTATAAAAAAATTCACCCCCTTACAGTTGTCATGAAGGGTAATCATAGATATATGCACCAAAGCCATCGTTTGTACCAGACTGTAAACATGTTTTTATCAGCTGTAAAAATGGCTAATTTACCAATGCAGAAAGAAAGCACCTGGACTTCATGGAGCCAGCCTCTCAAGGCGAGTCGATGAATTGCAGTTTTAGTAACTTCCGTATTGGCTTCCCGAGGGAGAGCGGGAGGTTGCAGCTTGGTCTAGACAGGTCTGTTTTAAAACTATTTTAGCCACGCAAAGCTGATGTAGAATGTGTTCTTGTTTATGAATCGGTTTATATGCACAGAAGTGTTGTTCAGCCACTGAAAATGTCTGGCAAAAGATTGGCTATTTTCAAGTTCATGGAGTACCTTTTACAGCATTGATAATATAGTCGGTTAAATAGACCTGAGCATTCGTTTAGTTGTTCAAGTGTAAAATGAGATGAAAACAAGCGATGTACAAGGATCAGCGAGCATAATTGAAAATGAAAAATCAGTTATTAGCTCTGCTGAATCAGATTTTTCATTCATTCATTCATTTTCTTTTTGGCTTAGTTCCTTTTTTAATCTAGGTTCGCCACAGCGGAATGAACCGCCAACTTATCCAGCATATGTTTTATGCAGCGGATGCCCTTCCAGCTGCAACCCATCACTGGGAAACACCCGTACACTCTCATTCACACACATACACTACGGACAGTTTTAGCTTACCCAATTCACCTGTACCGCATGTCTTTGGACTTGTGGGGGAAACCAGAGCACCCGGAGGAAACCCACGCTCGAACCAGCGACCTTCTTGGTGTGAGGCGACAGCACTACCTATTGCGCCACCGCGTTGCTCTGATCTGATTTTTAGTTAACTTAATAGCAAAACATAACTAAATGTGCTCTTCCGCCTAACCAGCTTTACTGAGGTGAAGTTTGATTATATTCAGACATTTGTTCATGTTTGAACAGTTTCAGCCTGTGACAGTTTTGGGGAAATATAATTCCTGCAGCCGCTGGTCTGTCAACAACTACGCTTGATAAAGTGCGTGTCTCCATAGAGTTTTCCTAACTGGTGAATGACATGATCTAGTGTCATATCTAATCAGTGCGTGTTCATGTGTTTATGACTTAGGGGGCGTGGCTTTGGACGGCAGGGGAGGGTCGTAACATTTCTAAGCTATTATACTAATGCTATCATTCTGACAGATCACCTACCACACCTTTAATTAACGTAAACAAATACAACCTTATTGTAAAGTGTTACCAATTATCCCTTATAAGTGTGCCAATTAATAACAAAAAGTTTGTTTTTGTCATTTTTAAGTTGCTTTGGATAAGTGTCTGGTAAATGTAAATGAGTTTTACCTGCTCAAAATGCAGTATAGACAGAACATAAATTAAACAGCATGGTTTCATGGTTGGTATTATGGTATTGGTATGAAGTCATATTTGGCGGCACAGTGGCTCAGTGGTTAGTACTGTCGCCTCACAGCAAGAAGGTTGCTGGTTTGAGTCCTGGCTGGGTCAGTTGGCATTTCTGTGTGGAGTTTGCATGTTCTCCCCATGTTGGTGTGGGTTTCCTCCGGGTGTTCCGGTTTCACCCACAGTCCAAACACATGCGCTATAGGGGAATTGGATTAACTAAATTAGCCGTAGTGTATGAGTGTGTTTGTGTATGGGTGTTTCCTAGTTGTGGCTGGAAGGGCATCCGCTGTGTAAAACATATGCTGGAATAGTTGGCAGTTCATTTCACTGTGGTGACCCATGATAAATAAGGGACTAAGCCAAAAGAAAATAAATGAATGAATGCATATTTAGCTGCATTTTATAAAGTGTATAAAATTCTGTAAATTTAAAGGTGTACTATGCAATATGAGAAAAATACACTGGCCAATCAGCAGTAAGCGACGTGTTCAGTAATGATAGTAGAGATTTTAAAAGGGGCGGCGTCTGGATTGTTTTGGTGCTTTCAAATATTAGCTTTATGCCCAATACCAATTCTATTTTTGTACCCCTTTCCCTTCCCCTGAGCCCTTAAAACCTCTAAAAAATGGGACAGCACTACAACAGCTGCACATGTCATCATATGTCATAAGTTCTTACTTTATATGTGATCGACGATTATGACTGCTGTAGTGATTCCAGTTGCGTTATTTTTTTGGTATTTATCTTCAGGAAATCACTGAAGGCAAATATTATGTTATCGGAACGATTTAATGTGGCAATAAGCTCGTAACTGTACTGTGCATTTACACCGTGGCCATATTCATGTATGTAAACACAAGAAAATAACATTAACATTACAGCAGACACTGTAAAAAGCTCATTCTCAGCCACTAGACTCTTCTGACAGGGGATTTGAGTGTCACTGAATAACATGTGAAAGTATGTTGTGGGACAAAACAAGATTTATTATTATGGATTATATATTTTAGCGGTTTTTATTTTACCGTTTTTTTTTTAAACACGAGCGCCTTTATAAATGTATTAAAACATGTGCTTGTTTGTTGTAAAAATTCATAATAATGACAAAAAATACTCATTTGTGCATCTCCTGACGTATGTGTGCAGTCATGCTGCCGTTGTAGCTGGTGTATTCTGGGAGATTTTTGTACCCCTTGGTTTCGAGTGTGGTCCTGAAAAATATCAGTTTCATGGGCTATCTAGCCCTTCCCCTTAGCCCTACGCCTTCAAGCTAAAGACAATTGGGACACCCCTACCCCTTCACTAGGGGTAAGGGGAAGGGCCAACGGGTAGATTTGGGATTGGGCCTTAGTGTAGAATTAACTTTAGTGCATCTTTATAGTTCACTCCAAAATTATTTAACTTCTTCTTTTCCTCAAGTGGTTCCCAAGAGGTTCTTTTTCTTAAGTTGAACACATACAAAGATATTTTAAAGGTGCTGTATGTACATTTTTGACTCTTCTAAAACATAAAAATACCATAATATGTTTGCAGATATTAAGGAAACTAAGGATATTAAGGTTATCTAAAAAACAATGCTGAAGTCAGATATTCTGCTTTGAAAATGTTTTTTCCGTGCCGGAACGTCTGTCTTTGTTTTGGTAATTTTAACCCGCCCAATGCCAGTTTAGCCAATTATATTTCTGCACTCCGGGTTGCCTTGCTAGAAAAGAGCGTATTTCATTTAGTCATTCAGAAAGGCTCTGAAAGCATGCGTCCATGACCAAAATGTGACCTCTGGTGGACAGTAGCAGACTCCAAAATTAGACTAATTCTGTTCCACATGAGGTTATTAATTAGCAAATGATATAACTATTACGAACGTAAACATTAGGTGAGCAGGTTACATTGTAACCACGTGTCCCAACATACGCAGTTGATACGCAGTGATGAGCAATAGGACAAAAACTCCTTTTAATATGGAAAATATTCCCTCTATCGGGTGCCGTTGCTTTATTAGAACACGGTTTAAATAACTCGCTCCTGTGTTTAATCTGGCGACCTGCGCTTGCGTTTGTTTTGATTCGGGAGTGCAATACCTAGTTCAACCACTGGGTGTCAAACTTACATACTGCACCTTTAAAGGAAGATGAAAACCTGTAACCATTGGGAGTCCATTGTAGGAAAAACAAATCCTATGGAAGTCAGTGGTTACAGATTTCCAGCTTTATTTTAAATATCTTCATTTGTAAAAAAGAAAAATGTCATACCAGTAAAGGGTGAGTTAATAATAGCAGAATTTTCAGTTTCAAGGCATGAAAAAGTCATTAATTTTTCAAGAGAAACTTTTACTGTAAATTGATTTAATGTCTGTTTTTCCACCAGCTACATCTACTGGGCCGACTGGAACAGGGAATCACCCAAAATTGAGATGGCTTACATGGACGGCACAAATCGTAGGGTCCTAGCCAAGGATAATTTAAGTCTCCCCAACGGTTTAACTTATGACCCTCAGACGTCTCTGCTGTGCTGGGCGGACGCTGGTACGGCTCCAGAAATATTTCCTGGTGGTGTAATAAACTCACAGCTGTTTGAGCCCTTCGGCAGAAAAACAACTCATTTACATCACTTGTTTAGCTCATTAAAGCCTCGAGCTCTCTGTAGTTAACACTTTACAATATGGTCTCATTTGTTAACATTAGGTAATGCATTAAAGCGACCCTGTAATGGTTTTACACTTTCAACTTGCTTTAGTGGGTTGCTGTTTGAGCATGGAAAATATCTCCGAAGTTACAAAGAACACAGTCACTCCAGCTGAAGTTTATATCAGAAGCACTGTTTCTGAATGAGTCCAAACTGTGTGATTGTGGTCCTGAGTTTTGTTTTGGGAACAGACACATCACAGTTTCTCTTACAATGTAAATTGTGGTGTATTGTAGTATTATATGGAAAACTAAAGTAATGGGTCATTTATATTACTACAGTTGAGTAAACATGGATCTGAACTTTGAATAGCTGCTGGAAAATTAGACCATCTAAGTATTTCAACATACTATGTATGGGCTGTTCAATTAGTTTGTCATGGGGGCCAGTTCATGAAAAGCATCCCAAATGAAGGGCCGGAGAGATACGACTTGCAATATCAGTGATGACACAACTGCAATATAAGAGCCGTTTTTCCTTCTTAAAGGGCTGGTCCACAGGTTATATAAGATGCAAAGCAATGTGTGCTCATGCTTCACTACTAGAAAATCACCTTATTTTTTCATATATCTTACTTTGTTTATATACAGGCACTCAGCTAACATGAAAACTACTGTCATATTTCCTAGTTCCTCCACAGGCCCGCCCTCAAGAGGCTCTGATTGGTCAGCAATCATAATGTGCTGTGATTCACGAATTGGCTCCACGTCACGCTGCTACAAACAAACACGCTTTTGCGCTGTGTAAGCACAGTCAGTCAGAGTAGTGGTTAGGTGCCTGAATCAGACAGAAAATAAAGAGCACACAGCTGAGCCTCACGCCTGCTCTCTAAAATAAAATCTGACAAGTGTCTTTCACATATATTGTATGTGTAAGTAATGTGAAACGTTTTCATATCTTTTGCGAGTTCATTATTTGAGATGTAGAACGCAGGGAAAGCCTCCTTATAGAGAGACACTGAGAGCGTCCTCATAGAGAGACACTAAAAGCGTCCTCATAGAGAGACACT
>CAIGQZ010001236.1:8980358-8995424 GCA_903798205.1 Danio tinwini | reverse complement strand
ACTGAAAGCATCCTCATAGAGAGACACTGAAAGCGTCCTCATAGAGAGACACTGAAAGCGTCCTCATAGAGAGACACTAAAAGCATCCTCATAGAGAGACACTAAAAGCGTCCTCATAGAGAGACACTGAAAGCGTCCTCATAGAGAGACACTAAAAGCTTCCTCATAGAGAGACACTGAAAGCGTCCTCATAGAGAAACACTAAAAGCGTCTGCATAGAGAGACACTGCGGTGCTGGTGAAGATTGTGGGTGTTTACAGCTGTTTGACTGATAAATATAAATTTGTAGCTAAATTGTTAGCGGTGGCAAACAGCATTTCCCATTGTTTACATTCCTCTTTTACGTCCTCGCTACAACATACCGTTAATGCTAGAAATTGCATGTAATTGATCAATTTTAACAAATAAAAACACTCACAGGTTGTGGCTCACAATCCACAGCTGCGTCAGTTGGAGGTGTTTTTAGCTGAATCCAGCACTGAACTGAGAGAGATTCTGGAAGTTCTCCTTTGTCAAAGGCTAGCTATATCTTTTTTATAATTCTCTGGAACATAATTAAGATGATTAAACTGTAAGCACTTCTTTCTTTGTGCCGTGTCTTTTGGGAGCCCGAATACAGGAACAGAAGCTCTGTGGAAACAGCAGCTTTGGACGCTATTTTAGCTTTCATTGCTTTAACATTACAGCACCTCTGGCCACGGCCCGTTGCTGCACAGGGTTTATGTGCGTGGTAAATGTGTGTAACCAGAAGCCCTTGTGATCTCACTAACCCGGATGTATTTTTGTAGTCCCCAAATTCGTTCGCTGTAGGCTTTGCTAGACTAACTCTATAAAAAAACAATGTCTCCCTTTGCATTAAACTTTGAGCAAATTACAATCAGAGATGTTGTTTGTTCACACAGCAACATTACACATTAACTAAACTTTAAAATATGATATTGTAGTGGACCAGCCCTTTAAGACACTCACATTGGCTTTTTCTACATTAAAATATTAATAGTTGTATTTTGAAACTACATAACATCAGTGCATTGCACAATTGGCTTTTTTTACAAACATATTCAAATGTTGTGTTTCAAAGGCACCATAACAAAATCTACAATTATTTAGAAACTCATTTACAGTAACTGAAACTTAAGTGCACATAATAAAATATGCACTTATTGCAAAGTAAACATATGAACTTAGAACAGACGGATGCAAACAAATACCTCTCCGTCCGTTTGCTTTTGAATTGTCTGATTTCTGCATCAACTTTTCTTTTTTTTAAAGTTGAAAGAGACATTTTGTCCAACTCGGCTGAAGTAGGGTTAATGTTTTTACACTGAATTTAACTGGGTGCCCTTCCAGCTGCAACCCATCTCTGGCAAACATCCATACACACTCATTTATACTCATACACTACGGTCAATTTAGCCTACCCAATTCACCTATACCGAATGTTTTTGGACTTGTGGGGGAAACTGGAGCACCCGGAGGAAACCCACGCGAATACAGGGAGAACATGCAAACTCCACACAGAAGCCAATTGAATAGCTTTGTACTATGATATGGGACACTAGTCATATTTTTGAATGCTATTTAGGACAAATAGTCTGTGAATTGGGACACAGCAATGCAGATGAATAACCGAAGCACAAGGTGTAAAGTCTCCTCCCTCTATAAAAAGAGGATGGGGAGCAGAAGCTCATTTGCATTTAAAAAGATGCACACAAAAAACTGTATTTTTTGCTTCCCCCAATGATTAAAATAAATGATAGGTAGGTAGGCGCAGTAGGTAGTGCTGTCGCTTCACAGCAAGAAGGTCGCTGGTTGGAGCCTCGCCTAGGTCAGTTAGCATTTCTGTGCATTCCCTGCGTTTGCTTGTGTTTCCTCCGGTGCTCCGGTTTCCCCCACAGTCCAAAGACATGCAGTACAGGTAAATTGGGTAGGCTAAATTGTCCGTAGTGAATGAGTGTTTATGGATGTTTCCCAGAGATGGGTTGCAGCTGGAAGGGCATCCGCTGCGTAAAAAACATGTGCTGGATAAGTTGGCGTTTCTTTCCGCTGTGGCGACCCCGGATTAATAAAGGGACTAAGCCGAAAAGAAAATGAATGAATGATTGTTAACTGAAACTTCACTGATAGTACATAACAGGCATCTTAAACAACCTTTACCTACTGACTTGAATGTAACCTTATTGTACTGTAATACTGCTCAAGTACTGTGTTGAGTCGTAGCTTTAGTGCTGTTGTTGATATTTGGTGTTTCCAATGCAGGCACACATAAAGTGGAGTGCATGAATCCTCAGCAGGGCAGACGGACGCAGCTGATGGAGGAAATCCAGTATCCCTTCGGACTCACTACTGATGGAAAAAACCTCTACTATACGGATTGGACGAGGTAAACTTTACACTTTCCCATGCTCCACTCGTCACAAACCTGCTTGAGTTTCTTTTTTCTGTTAAACACAAAAGAAGATATTTTGAAGAATGTTTGAAACAAGTAGCCATTGACTTCCCTAGTATTTTTTTCATTAATATGGATGTCAATGGCTGCTGGTTTCCAGAAGTTTTTTCAAAATATCTTGTATCAATCTGTCAACTTTATTTATATACCACTACTAGTACCAAAGAGCTGTCCAAAGTGCTTTACAACAATATTAAAAATTACACAGTTAAAACACTGAAGAATAGAACTTAAAGGAGACCTATTATGCAAAAAGTCACTTTTATAAGGGGTTTAAACACCGTTTTATGGCAACAGTGTGTGAATATAACCAGCTTCTAGTGGTAAAAATGTATTTATTTCATTTTTTTATGATCAGACATTTTTTAAAAGCAGTCTGCAGAAACACTTTGATTGACATTCTCTCTTTGTACGTGTCATCAGAGGAGGAAAGCCCCGCCCAGAAGTGACCATCTCTACCTCATTAGTATAAACAGCCCTGAGGCCCCGTTTACACTAATACGTTTTAGTTTGAAAACACATAAGTTTTGCTATGGTTTCGCCATCCGTCCACACTACGCTGGAGTTTTTGAGAACCAAAAATTGAGCTTTTTGAAAACGCTGAAGAGGCCATTTTGGTTTAAAAACGCTGCTGCTCAACAACACTCAGTGTTTGGACTCTCAGCAGTAAATATTAAAGGGCACATAGGTTACCACTTTTTCCAGATTTAATATAAGTCTTTTGTGTCTCCAGAATGTGTCTGTAAAGTTTAATCTAAAAACACCCATCAGATTTTTTTATTATATCTGTCATAAGTTTCTTTTTTGTAGCATTTAGCAGAAGCTAGCTGTGTACTTTTGTGTACTGCGCCTTTAAGGCTAGTCTTTCACGCCCACCGTTTCCACGTGCCTGGCAGCGGCTCCCTCGGCTGCGTCAGACAACAGACAAACATGAAGGAATAAGATCTCACGTAACATTTGTGAGGAAAAACTACAGTAAGAACTTTACCAATGAGTATTTGATGCATGTTGTGGAGTTGCAGGATGAGTCACACACAATGTCGTTACAAAGTTCACACACACACACACAGCGCTGACAGGCACACACACAGACAGTGCGCGTTTAGCTTTGCACTGTTTTTGCACGCAAATGTGACAGAATACAGGTTAATCTCCACTGCTGTATGGATATCTGTTATGTTAATGTACAAAATAAACCTGATTTAACATCCACAAACCGGGATTGAAGCGTCTTTAAAACACATTGAACTGAACTGAACTGAACTAATCTAAACTGAACTGAACCTAAACTCTGAAAACTGAACTGACACTGTTTCAGTTCACTATAATCTTCTATGTGAAGCTACTTTGACACAATCTTCATCGTAAAAGCCCTATACAAATAAAGATGAATTGAATTGAATGACCCCTTTCCAGAAAATTGCTTTTAATTTTCCGTAAATGTCTGTATGTGTTAAAGTAGCTAATGTTATTGACTAAGAGGAATTATAAATAATGAGTTTTAACTGAACACTGTAGTCTTCATAGACTGCCGTCTTCTTTTGGTACATCTTTTAAATGTTTTGCTTAAGCACAGGTGATTGTAGCTCCACTCTCTTTTTAAAATAAGGCTGGGTGCACATCTCATTTGAATTTAAAGCGACAGTCACCAAAATGGCACAATTACGATCAAAGCCTAAAAAGCCAGTTTAAAGGGTTATACAAAATTATATGTGCGGTATTTTGAGCTGAAACTTTACACGCACTCTTATTTTAAATCTTAAAAAGGGCCATATTAGGTCCCCTTTAAGTTCCTTCAAAAGAAAATATTCCTACTACAGTAGGTCAATATATTCAGTCCACTAAATGTGTGTGAGTTTAAAGCCTCTTTCTGAGGTCTTGATAGGCTGTATTTGCTTAGCAGAGACAGCAGTAGCTCAGATTTTTCTCTTGAACTGTGAATGTGTTTTTGCCCTGCTGAGGTGCTGAGGTCGGGTCATCAGGCCGCTTTCAAGGCTTCTGGCAGCTGTGTGTGATTTCACAGCCTGTTCAGCAGCTTCTCTGATCTTTCCTCACTGTTACAATGAGGCTTATTATAGACACCCAGCCACATAACAAAACACTGGAGTCATTTAGAGTAAATACTATCATGTTTTTAAACTATACTGCTGTAAAGTGTATAATAATATTAACAGCTCTAGCATACTGTAGTATTAACTATAGTGAACTGATAAATACTGTAGTATACTTTAGATTTTACTACAGTAAACTGTGATGTATTGTAGGAGGTCTTAAAGGGTCACGAAACACCAGAACACATGTTTTGAGCTGTTGACAGTCATATATGTGTCCCACGCTGCTATAAACACTATTAGGACACATATATTGCACTAAAAAGTGAAACTTGGTTGTTTTTGCGTTATTTTGAGCAAATTCGTTCTTCTGGTTTGAAATTAATTTTTGAAGCTGCGTCACGGCGATTAGAGACTTGGTGTATTCCAGTGTGGAGACTGGATGTCTGTACCTGCGAGTGCATCGTGACGTCTCTGAGGGTGTGGCATTAATTCATGAGAAAGACTTGGTCAAACCAATCAGCGCACTCTATTGTGTATGTGGCGCAACTTCATTAATATGCATGATAGCTTCCAATACTGTTTTACCTGTTACAGTGTTCAGACTACAGAGAGACGCCACGTTGTGTTGCCAAAACAAGTAAAAGGACGAGAATTTTGAGACATGGGTCATCAGTGTTGCATTTTATTGTGCTGCGTTTATTACCACTGCAATTTCCCCGCAATGAGAGCGCAACTGGACTCACGTGTGGATTACAGTGCACGTGACAGAAATGCGTTTGTAAGGAACATTTTTACCTGAGAGCTTTTTCGCATCTGGAAATGATGAAATCCGAATTTGCTGCTCGTCTCCTTTTTAAAAAGACACGGCTCCAGTTTGTATTGATTGTCCTGTGTCTACAGATTTGTTAAGTGTGTGTGTGATCAGTGCCCTTTGTTTGTTCATTCAGATGGCTAAGTTAGTTCGTATCGTCAGCAGTGCTCTTTCAGTGTTTAAAGATATACCTTAGTCAAAATGATTTAGTTACTAAGTTTACAGTATGTTAATATCACTGCAATATTATAGTACAATATTATAGAGTGAAAGATCTGCTGTAAATGCTGCTCTCCGAATGTAAACATGTAAACGCAGCATTCAAACTATTCCTGTCATGTAGGATTTTCGCTGCATTTAAGTTACTGAGAAATGCAGAGGATTTTTTTTCTTCCATACGACGTGTGGTATCAAACACTCCATTAAAACTCCACTCTCCAGGAGTTTCTCTCGTTTGTCACGGGGGACATGCAGGAAATGTTCCTGAATAAAAGTGAAAGTGCAGTTAAAGTCGACAAATTAATAATTTGGAAAATAATTTGATTACTGATGTCCATGTAAACACAGCCACTGTCTTTCTCCCCTGCGTCTGTGTGTTTGTTTTGCCTGTGAAAATCAGCGCGTGCCCAAATGGAAACTCCCTTCTTTGCAAATTCTTCCCTCTTTCCCTCCTCTGACACTACCACACTCCCAGAGCTGGACACGCCCACTTTCCTGACTTTTTCCAAACTAGAGGTGTGAAAACACCCTGCTGAGACAGAGGGGTTTCCTGGCCCTTTAAAGTTGTAGAAAACTACAGTATTGGGTCATTTGTTTATATTACTATAGTTGTTGTGTTACCATAGATACTATAGAATCACCACAACAGATTAATTGAAGTAATTTACTAGAGTATGATTCGTAAACACTATGGTAATTACTATAAATTACTATAGTATTTTTTCATGTGGGTGATAATGAGAACTGCAGGATATAAACAAAGTCCCTTTAAGGCAAGTCATTTTACTCGGCGGCCATCTTTGAAGCACCTCTCATCAGAATGCTCAGGCATTCTGTCTGAATGGGGAAACATCAAATTCTCCAAAACTGTTAGCCAAGCTTACTATTACATTACAAATTAGAAATCAGCAATAAACTTAAACAACAACTGTCTCATAAGTTTAGTTTCTAAACATCCGAGGCAAACAAAATCTGCATATCTTCAGGTTGCCCAAGCTAATGCGCACTTGAAAGGAACGAGATCACAACACCAACCTCATTTATGGCCGTGTTACACATGATCATCCTCTGGATAATGCTTTGTCAGATCGCGCTGCTCTTCTGAAGTAATTCACAACTTGGTTTTGATGGTGAATCTCCTCCAGAAATGACAGCGACTCTTTGTTTACAAGTTTGTGGGCGTTTGAGTAGTTGCTGTCATGTGATGTGCGTTTGACAGGATGGGCTGTGCCTCGCGTTTGTTTCATACAGATTACAATACCAGAGAACATTTGTTTCAAGTGTAGTTGGTTCATTTAAAAGTAGAGATTTGAAGCTTTATGTGGATATTTGTCTTATGTCTTATGTAAATAAGATTCTAGTGCATTTGTTGACCACAGAAACTGTCATAAAAGCACACATCTGGTCTGAGCTTCTCCCCTGGAGAAATGTCAGTCTATAGCAGGAGTCTCAAACTCAAATTTGCAGGGGGCCACATCAATGAAACATCAAAGGAGAGCCACTTTAACATTCAAGCACAACAAAAAAGTGGAAACCTGATGTAATTGATGCACTAAGACATTCTTCCCCAGAGTATATGCAGTCAAAGCTACTTCTTTTTGTTTCTTATTGTACATATTGAAGGGGTAGTTTAAATTGCTGTGAAAATACTATAATTTAATAATGGGCATATTAATAATTATTATTACTCTGTCCCAATCAATTGTTGCTTAACCAAACGTTTAACAGAAACAGCAGAAAGCAGATTGATTGGGTAACTTTAGTGACTTTATTGACAATTCTTCTCAATATCTTTCATTTTCGTAAAACTACAACAAAGAGGGGGAAAGTATACATATATATTCACATTTACTTTAACATGTTCAATTCAGTCAGCAGTCAAATTTGACTAATGCACATTTTTTACACCAATCTTGATATGCATATGAGGAAAATCTATGAAATGAGACCATTTGAATTGAATATTAGCAAAATGATTATATTTACACCACCATCATAATGTGTAATGAGAAGTGTTTGTACAACACAACACAGGTGGTATAAAACTAATTATAATCAAATGACCCTTGAATATAAAAAAAATAGAGCTTTATTAAAAATAGAGCACTTACGGACATATATTTCAACGGTTAAATCAGCCCCAGAAATAATCTGCATGTGTGTTACTCTCGACTGCACACTGAGAGAAACCGAAAGTTACCCGAACATATAGTGCAGTACTTTAAATGTCCAGTGGGTGCGGGTCAAAACCACAAGCGGTTACATGCGACTGCACAACAATGATAGTGATTCAAAAATATGTTTTGGCGGGCTGAATCTCATATTTTTGTAAATGACCCATGGGCTGGCAGTTTGATACCCCAAGTCTATAGCAATCGATGATTGGCTCCTGTGCTAGTAGGCGGTGCTTCATTCGCCATATTGACCGTTACACTTTTCCCCATTTAAAGCTACACGAGTGACATTTCTGCGTATTCTATAGTCACTGGCTGCATCCGAAACCGCATACTTCCATACTATACAGTACGCTAAAATCAGTATGCGAGCCGAGTAGTATGTCCGAATTCATAGAATTCAAAAATCAGTATGTGAGAAGTACCCGGATGACTTACTACTTCCGGCGAGATTCTGAAGTGCGCATCCAATGCACGCTGCACTATCCCATGATGCCCCGCAAGAGACATCATGAATGGGAGTGAAGCGACGCAACTGACACAGGTAGGACCATGACAAAATGGCAGATGTAGTACGTCCGAATTCTTTTCATACTGCTCACATTCATACTGTATAGAACATACTTTTCTAACGGCTGAGTAGTACATTAAAATTCAAATGCAGTACCTACTGAGTAGTAGGCGGTTTTGGATGCAGCCTTTGTTTATAGCAGGGGTGTCCAAACTCGGTCCTGGAGGGCCGGTGTCCTGCTGAGTTTAGCTCCAACTTGCTTCAACACACCTGCCAGGAAGTTTGTAGTATATCTAGTAAGAGCTTGATTAGCTGGTTCAGGTGTGTTTGATTAGGGTTGGATGTAAACTCTCCAGGACAGCGGCCCTCCAGGACAGAGTGTGGAGACCCCTGGTTTATAGGATGGATTACAGTAGTCTTTAGAGATCTCTGAACAAAAATGTGCTAATTTTTATGAAAGTCCTGAATAACCGCACAATAACATCTCAGTTTGAACAATCAATTAAGGATTTTTTTATTCATTTTCTTTTTGCTTAGTTCCTTTATTAATCTGGGGTCACCACAGCGGAATAAACCGCCAACTTATCCAGCATATGTTTTACACAGCAGATGCCCGTCCAGCTGCAACCCATCACTGGGAACCACCCATACACACTCATTCACACACATACACTATGGACAATTTTAGCTTACCCAATTCACCTGGATCACTTGTCTTTGGACTTGTGGGGAAAACCGGAGCACCTGTAGGAAACCCACGCTAACACGGGGAGAACATGCAAACTCCACACAGAAATGCCAACTGACCCAGCCGAGGCTTGAATCTGCGACCTTCTTGCTAAGACGACAGCACATGCTAAGACGACAGCACTACCTACTGTGCCACCGCATCGCCCAATTTTTTTAAGTATTATTATTAATAATATTAAAAGGAGACATTTTTAAAATGTTATCATACAGTATGTAAACCTGGAGCACAAAAAATTATAATAATTTGTATTTTGCATGGGTATTTTTTTGTAATAGCCAGTATCACACAACACAAATGTGATTATTTTTTCTTTTATGTAAAAAACCCATTTAAATGTTGAAGATCCAGATCTATGAAGATATTTTGTGATTTTCCATAAACATAATTAAGCTGGATTTTTGATTAGTAATGTGCATTGTGAAGAAATTGATCTGAACAAGTCATTTTTTCAATATTTCAGGGTTTTTTTAACAGATTCCAGATCTTCAAATAGTTGTAGTTCAGTCAAAAATTGCCCAATCGTTACAAACCAAATATCGATCAAAACTTTATTTATTCAGCTTTTCAGAATAAATTTGACTGCTTTTGTGGCTTAAGATCATGTGACGCCGAAGGCTGGAGTAATGGCGCTGAAAATTGACCACTGAATCATAGAAATCAATTACATTTTACATTATATCAACACATACACAACTGATACTTCAATATTGTATCATTTGACTGTAAAATAGATCAGATCAGTGTTGTTGTAAACACACATGCTCATCAGTTGTCCTGACGGTTGTGTTTGTGTTGTGTCAGGGTTTCGGTAGTCGTGGTGGATCGGCACTCGAGGAGAGAAGTGGATGAGTTTCAACCTCAGAAACGAACACGCCTGTACGGCATCACCACAGCACACTCTCACTGTCCTGCTGGTATGCACATGCTTTATTACTCCTTATTACTGTTACAGTCATCATTAATGTTGCCAGGTATTGCTGTTTCACACTTGATCTGTTCTCACAAGGTGACTTGAATGTCTTGAAAGTGATCGTATGACATTATAAATGTTCTTTTTGTAATTAGCAGCACTAGATATGCATACAATATTAAGTATACTTGACTTTGAAACTTATATTTGGCTTTACCACATAATTCCATCAACCACATTACATATATCACCAAAAATCACAAATACATTCAATATCATCACATAAATCACATTAAAAACACAATTAACTCTATTCAAACTTAAAATCCAGTATTTAATGGCTTGAACTTGTCTAAAACATAACATCTTTATATATTATCTATCTATATTTTGCATAATTTTGTATATCAACCAATCAACTGGTATTTTAATTTAATAATACGTTGCATTTCCATGAAATCAGCTGATTAGAGATGCTTTGAGATTAAAATGTAATTTAATCATTAAAATGAAAAATATATAAATACAGTTGAAGTCAGAATTATTAGCCACCTTAGATTTTTTTTCTTTTTTAAATATTTCCCAAATGATGTTTAACAGAGCAAGGAAATTTTCACAGTATGCCTGATAATATTTTTTATTCTTGAGAAAGTTTTATTTGTTGTATTTCGGCTAGAATAAAAGCAGTTTTAATTTTTTTAAGAACCATTTTAAGGTCAATATTATTAGCCCTTTTAAGCATATTTTTTTAGTCTACAGAACAAACCATCATTATACAATAACTTGCCTAATTACCCTAACCTGCCTAGTTAACCTAATTAACCTAGTTAAGCCTTTAAATGTCACTTTAAGCTGTATAGAAGTGTCTTGAAGAATATCTAGTCAAATATTATTTACTGTCATCATGGCAAAGATAAAATAAATCAGTGATTAGAAATGAGTTGAAATAAATCTTCTCTCTATTAAACAGAAATTGGGGAAAAAATAAACAGGGGGGCTAATAAATCTGACTTCAACTGTATTTAAATTTAAAAACATTAATAGAAAATTTGGAGGAAAATAAAACAATATTATAGGTCTCTTAAATGCATTTTTTTGTTAAATCTTGAATTTTGAAATTTTTGCTAAATTGTATATATTTTAATATTTTTATTATTGATAGTTATTACACATGCTTTTTCGATGAGCAGCATTTAATTGAAATATTACAGAGACCTTAAAATAAATTTTATAAGAAAAAATGTAAATGTAATTCCAAGTACAGTTGCAATCAGAATTATTGAACCCTCTTTGAATTTTTTTTCTTTTTTAAATATTTCCCAAATGATGTTTAACAGAACCATCATTATACAATAACTTGCCTAATTACCCTAACCTGCCTAGTTACCCTAATTAACCTAATTAAGCCTTTAAATGTCACTTTAAGCTGTATAGAAGTGTCTTGAAAAATATTTAGTCAAATATTATTTACTGTCATCATGTCAAAGATAAAATAAATCAGTTATTAGAGATGAGTTATTAAAACTATTATGATTAGAAATGTGTTGAAAAAATCTTCTCTCTGTTAAACAGAAATTGGGGAAAAAAATAAACAGGGGGGCTAATAAATCAGGGTGTTGAATAATTCTGATTGCAACTGTACATCCAAGAGTACAAGTTATCATAGTTATGATGGTGTCTTTGGAAAAATGTCTTCCCATAAACTGACCCTGAATTAACTGAATTATTTTTATTAGTTTTTTTATTCAAATAAATGGCTCGAGTTTTAGCCTTTTATTTCAAACGGTTGCTCGTATACGGATCATTAAAAAATTTAAAAGTTAAAATTATAGTTTAAAATAAAAGTTTAAATTATTCATAAATCATAATAGAATTTGAAAGTAATACAAATTTGAATTTGGATATATATTTGTTATCAGAGGCAGAATGCAAACACAACTGCATTATTTTATCATTATTATTAAAATTGTTATTGTTGTTATAATTATTATTATTATTAATAATAATATTATGTATTATTATATAATATTATATATTCTATAATATTGCTACTATACTAATAATAATAATAATAATTTTAAATAATAAATAATGTTAAGTTAATTAGTTATTAATTAGTTAAATAGTTGTTATGATAATTATCATTATTTTTAATAGTATTATTATTAACTATTATTATTTACTGTATTGTATTTGAATTTAATTTGGATAATATTAGATGCATAATACAAGCGCAATTGCAATTAATATTATTATTAATAATAACAATATTGTTGTTTTAGTTTTTGTTGTTGTTGTTTTTATTATTATTACTATTATTATTATTATTTACTTTATTGTACTTGACTATAATAAAAAAATCACATGAAGGAAAATTCTAACATAATTGCATTATTATTACTATTATTATTATTATTATTATTATTATTACTACTATTATTATTATTATTATTGTTATAATTATTATTAATATTATTATTATTGTTGCATGTTCTCCTCGTGTTGGCGTGGGTTTCCTTCGAGTGCTCCGGTTTCCCCCACAGTAAAACATATGCTGGATAAGTTGGCGGTTCATTCCGCTGTGGCGACCCCAGATTAAAAAAATGGGGTAAGCCGAAAAGAAAATGAAAGAATTATTATTATTATTGTAATAATCATTACTATTATTATTATTATTATTGTAATAATCATTACTATTATTACTTTTATTATTTTCTTTATTGTAATTGAAAGTTTTTAATGTTATTTGATGAATGTGGTGTTTATTCACTATATTTAAACAGTTAATTTTAAAGCCATCTTTTATTATCATATTGTTTGGGAGACAGGTGTGACCCACACAATATGCTAATACAAGAGTCCCAACCTCCAAAACGTGAGGAATGGCTGGAATAGTTTGAGAAGTGTATTAATGTGATTTGCTCCTTGTGCTCATCAGGCCAGAACTACTGCTCCTCCAATAACGGCGGCTGTACACACTTGTGTCTGGCGACCCCTGCTGGCCGCTCATGCAGATGTCCTGATAATGCTGCAGATCTGGGCTGCGTGGAGCAAGAATGAACAAACTTGAGAAACCTCCAGGAGGAAACAAACGATGGAGCGTTTGTCAAGTGCCTTTCTTTATCATCAACTTACAGATGCAATAAAGCCCTGATTTTCACTCTGTTTTGACATGCAATCCTTGCTTTAAATACGCTCATGGTGCTTTAGGAAAATAGACAGATATAAATTGTGGCTGACTTTGAAAATCTTATTTGATAACTCTTTATTTTTTGGTATTTTATTTTAGATGTTTTGTGTGCATTAAAATAAAACAATTGCAAAAGCACATGATTGATGGAAATTACTATAAAAAGAGTTTTTTTGTGTAATTTTCAGAAATCGTGATGCTTTAGAAAATTTGAAGAAATAACATGAATTGTTGGCGACTTTGAAAAGTTAATTTGATATCTGCAGATAACTCAATATTTAAATGTTTCAGATATCATGTTTATTTGTGTGCATTAATTAGTACAATTGCAAAAGCACTTGATTTATGAGAATTACTAGATCTTTGATTTTTACAATTTTCAGAAATCATGATGCTTTAGAGAATTTGAAGAATAAAGAAGCACAAATATAAATTGTGACTGAATTTGAAAAGCTTATTTGATTTTTTTGTACTTTGTTTTATGTTTTTATTTGTGCATTAAAGACTACAATAAAACATGATTTATGGAAATTACTAAAATGTGGGTTTTTTTCATTGGTAATTTTCAGAAATCATGATGCTTTAGAAGGTTTGAAGAAGAAAAAAAGTAAATTTATGCTGACTTTGAAAAGTTTGATATCTTTAGATAACTCTTTTTTTGTATTTTATTTGAGATGTGTTTTGTGTGCATTAGAGTACAGTTGCAAAGAAAACATGATTTATGGAAATCAAGAAAGGTAAGACTTTTTTGTAATTTTCAGAAACTGTGATGCTTTAGAAAATCTAAGAAAAAAAAATATGAACAATCACACACTATCACACGAGTAGCAGTGCGATATGACTGTATATCAGCACTGGTGGGAGGCATGCGTTAGTGGGCCACCAGTGACAATATACAGCCATGTCACACTGCTTCTTGTGTGATATTGCGTTTAAACAACAGTTTGACGGCATAATTGTGTGTATAAAAAAGAAAATCAAACATGGAGAGTCTCCAAAACCCTTTTGTAGGAGGAACTACTTTCTTCCACCATTCATTCACATCTGCAGCTGACATCAGAACAGCAGAAACTGTTGCAGTTCACAAACATGTCTATAGAGCTAGTGTTTGACTGATTCTCTAGTGTAATGTCTAAAGAGATGACAAAACAGCTGATTTTGCTAACATTTTAAGATTATAAGGCTGAACGAACGGCATGAAATGCCATCAGTCTACAGAGATTTCCCTGTATTTCTCTGTTGCAATCGAGATATCACAATAAATAACCTTGAAAAAGCCAAAGCAAAGCAAACACTACCAGTTTCTGTGGTATAAAAACATAATTACAACATTTAAAAGACAGAGGTCGACTTACCTGATTTATAATGATTTGTTCAGCTGTAGTTTGAAATTTACGCTGAGAAAATGCTGTTCTTCTCCCCTACGAACTTATTATGTGGTCTCTGTCGCCATCTTGTGGCGGAACGTCAATCGTCACTTTCTTTGATCTGCTCAGACAGGCTGATGGTGGCTGATGCGCTGAATCTGATGCTTCAAAATTATGAATATTCAAAAATAGGCACTATTCTTATAAATAAACTGTGTAGTTGCAATCTAAACAACTACATTCTCACCAAAAAAAAAGCCTCAAAAGTACATTATGTTGCCCATCAGCAGTAATATTTGTCAAACTGTAGAGCAGGGGTGCTCAGCCCTATTCCTGGCGATCGACCATCCTGTAGTTTTCAGTTGCAGCCCTTATCAAACACACCTGCCTGTAATTATCAAGTGCTCCTCATGTTCTAAATAATTCGTTCAGGTGTGTTTGATCAGGGTTGGAGCTGAATTTAGCTGGAAGGTCGATCGCCAGGAACAGGGTTGAGCACCCCTGCTGTAGAGTGTCCTCTGCTTGTTGCACAAAGGGTGAAGAGACTATATGAATGCGGATTTTGCAGAATTACACGCGGCTGTCAGCCAATAAGATTCAAGAACCAGACAGAACTGTTGTATATATATA
>CAIGQZ010001236.1:8953816-8973405 GCA_903798205.1 Danio tinwini | reverse complement strand
TGTGTGTGTGTGTGTGTGTGTGTGTGTGTGTGTGTGTGTGTGTGTGTATGGGTGTTTTCCAATACTGGGTTGCGGCTGGAAGGGCATCCACTGTGTAAAATATATGCTGGATAAGTTAGCGGTTCATTCCACTGTGGCATTCCCTGATGATTAAAAGGACTAAGCCAAAGGAAAATGAATGAATGAATGAATGTATGTATGTAGATTTATCAGGGTATTATGGTTTACTTGACATAATTGCTCTATGTCCTGTAGATTTTTTAGGGTGATATGGGTTACTTGACAGATTTACTAGTTCTGAGTTCATCATGGTGTTATATGGCACTGGATATTTAATCGTTTTGATTTACTTGGCTGTTCTAGTTTGCAAAACAGACAGTCTTGTTGTTCATTAGACATATTTACTATGTTGGTTTATATTTAGTTGAAAGACACATTATCTAGCTGTAGATATTTAAATTTATTAGGGCATTATCGGTTACTAGAAATGCAAACCAGAAAACATGAACTAACTCTAGATCGGTACATTTACTTTGCTTGTTTGGAGTTTTTTCTACACATTTGCATGTTTTGATTTACTAGGCTGTTCTGGGATACGAAACAGTCTTGGTTACTACACGTTTAATAGTACTGATTTATAGGTTGTTTTTAATTGCAAGTGTGTTCATGACGCATCACTACTCTGCCATATTAGAGAGCAGAATGTAAACAATGCCACTGAACCGAACAAAACCCAATATTTTGCTGAGTTATTATCTTATTAAAATAAATGTCAAAATATTGCAAATATTATCCCTCTCTATATGATTTAGCAACTTCCACATATTTTATTCCATTATTAAACAGCATCAATAGGCAAAACAGAATATTTAGTAGTAGTACATTAACATGTAATTCATAATGCTGTTGTTTACATCCGAGTATCTCCTTTATGGCTTTGCATAATTGACCAAGTAGTTATGAAAGTGCAAACCGTCTATTTATCACTATATCTTTATCTTTAGACTTATTATGGTTTGTGTTAATAAGCATTTACTAGTTCCTATTTTCAAGGCTACAGGGTTTCTAGACCATTTGTCTTGCTTTGATTGACTATATCTGGATCTGTAGTTGGCTTAATGTATTAAGAGAAACAGACAAATTGGTTAGTCCTGACTAAGTAACCTGTAGATTGTCTAGGATATTTTGGCTTACTATTCAGAAATATTCAATGGAATTGATTTATTTGCTGAGTTCCAGAGCTACTATGTGAGATTGTACAACTATGGTACTTGGGTATGAACCACAATTATGAGATTCTACCATTTGTATAACCATAGTAGTTGTCCAAAAACATGGAAAATAGTACATTATGTATTTGTTGGTGCAGTCATCTATAATTTAATCTTATTATGTCACACATCACACAATCTTTAGAGAGCAACTGCCATGGATTGTTTACTGCTGATATGATTTTAACTGTAGATTGTTGTTGTGTGATGCAAAGTTAACTGTGAATTAATGTGTGATTTTTCTTTTTTTTATTAGAAGACATGCAAGCAAAGTGTCATAAAGTGATCAGATGTGACAAATATCACAGATTTTTAGGTTGAGATCATTCTCTTTTCTGCTAATGCCGAGTTCAGACTGCATGATTTTTAAAGTAGTTGTGTCACGGATGTTTTCACAATGCATGACTATCTGGGCTAGTGTTCTGTCGGTGCTGTGTTTACACTGTAGGATGGAGCAGCGACAGGAGAGTTCATACTGGCTGCCTTTAAAATAGGAACAATCATAGACAACTTTGTCCAAACTACGTCTCACAGCCAAACAAATGTGAGAAGTGACATGGAAACAACGCGAGGTCACGTAATGTGTATCACGTAATATATCTTTTGTTATTAACTACATAATGGAAAGAGAAGACTTTAGCTTTAGAAACTTGTGTTGCTTATCTGGCTTTTGAAGAGAATTAACAGATCACTCCTCAACTTTTTTTTACTTTTCGACCTGGTTGTGATATTGATCAGACGACACGTCAAACAGACACAGTGCTCCTGCCAATTTTACACTTGTTTTTCCTTCATTTCTTGGGTCCAAATCAACTGAAAATGAGCGCTTTTAGCTTCTCCCCAAGCCTCCTGCTGGCCTGCAGGTAACCACGCTAGTGAATGCTGCTCTCTCATTGGCTGTAGGTGATCGCGGATGTTATTTTCAGTCAGAACACATTCACATGGCATGATTTGCATCGTCGACAGCTCCAGATATTTAGCACGCCAAATATCTCACAGGCATCGGCGACTCATAGGCGATTCTCTCATATCGCGTCCTTGACAGTTCATAATGTGGGATTGTCACTCGCATGCACAAGCATCGATTTGCCTGTGATTTCAGGCATTTGTCGGGGATTCCGCAAAACTTGTCGGCAAGTCAAAAATCAGGGCTAAAATCATGCAGTCTGAACTTGGTATTAGTTTTGATGTGTAGTTTGATGGATATTCATGAGGTTTAGCTTTGGTTTAGTCTGATTGGTTGTTCCAAGGAGGTAAATCACATCTAGACTGATCTGGCAAAGGCTTTCTGTGTGTTTGGGTGGAGTTAATTAAGTGGTTAAAGAGCCTGTCGGCCTAATTAACTCATCTTAACTAGATTTTTGAGATTGATGATAGTATTTATTTACAGACGTTCCCTCTTTGAACATAAGATTCATTCATTTATTTTCCTTTGGCATAGTCCCTTTATTCATGAGGGGTCACCACAATGGAATGGACCAGCAAGTATTCCAGCATATGTTTTACACAGCGCATGCCCTTCTAGTTGCAGCCCAGTACTGGGAAACATCTATACACACTCATTCACACACACACACTCATACACTACGGCCAATTTAGTTTATTCAATTTACCTATACTGCATGTATTTGGACTGTGGGGGAAGAACACACGGCAACATGCAAACTCCACAAACTTTGCTGTGAGGCAACAGTGCTAACCACTGAGCCACTGTGCCACCCTGAACATTAGATATTCAAGCATCATTTATTTAATTTTTTTTATTTATCATTAAATTAAATGTGTATTAATTAGGGATGCTGCAATACGCTGTATAACATTGAACTACTCGCTACGGTCTTCATAGTTAAATATGCATATGAATATTGCAGTTTTTTTTGTTGTTGCAATAAAATGCAAAAAATTGTGTTTTGTATTTCCACCATTACTTGAATTACTCCCTAAACTGGATCTGTGCATGTTAAAATGTATGTCCATGTGCTGAAACGAAGCTCCCAGTGAGTAAATGCCCCATCAGTGAGCAGTAAAGTCGGAGATGCTTTCACATAAAAGTGAAAGTATGTATTGTTGCACCCCTAGTATCAATGCAGAGCAGAGTTAGGCTGTTCTTTGCCTGCTCAATATAAATGTTTGACTCTGGTATTAAAATACACACTTGCAATTGTTGCATAAATGTATTAATGCTTTTAAATACAAGGAGCATTAAATGGTCCAAACCACACAAAATCCTCTTCAAAAGCCAACTTCTGAAGTAAATGTGGCATTAAAGTCATTGCAGCTGGTGACTCTGGAGCACAAGACCAGGCGTTTGTTGCATGGGTATATTTTTGGAAATCGCCAACACTGTATAGGTCAGAATTATACATTTTTTCTTTCATTCACAAAAAGCATTTGAAGATTAGGTAAAGTTAAAGGAAATAAATGTTCCATGAAGACATTGTGTAATTGTTCTACTGTATGAAAACGTAACTTTTGATTAGTAATATGTATTGCTAAGAGCTTTAAAGACGATTATTTAGATTTATTATATATATTTTTTAATCCTCCTATATGCATCTCGACAAAATGTTTTCCCATACTAACAAACCACACATCAACGGAAAGCTTTTATAGTTTAGATGATGTATACATCTAGATTTGAGAAATGACTGGTTTTGTGATGCAGGGTTATGTTTGTTGGTGACCAGACAGTCCCACTCAACACTTTATTTCTAGAGCACTGTAAAGGGTCTCTCAGGCTTTATCATGATGTTTATGTAAGCATGTGGGTGGGTGTGATTCTGTTCACATGTGTATGTGTGTGTTCACTCTTTCAGTTTCCTGCAGTGTGGTTTGGTGATGATGACAGCTCTTCTCAGCATTTAAAGTTAACACCACCTTATGACTAGTAAACACTGTGTGTCTGTCTGTGTTTTCCATCCAGTTCAGATGCAGCTGCCTTCTATTTATCCTGTGTCTTTTGAATTATTTATTGCCACCAATCAGGTGCACTGTGCTCAACTTATTCACGTTATTAAAATAGCACTCAGAGTCCTACCGAAGCATTATGTGCTGCTACACATACAGTAAAACACACAGTTCATCTACTGTATCTGCAAATGTGTGAAGTATGTAAATCACATCACAGTGTTTCCCAACCCTGTTCCTGGAGGCACACCAACACTGCATATTTTGGATGTCTCCTTATCTGACCCATTCATTTGAGGCTTTGGAGTCTCTTCTAATGTTCTGATCAGTTGATTCAGGTGTGTTTGATTAGAAATAGGCTGAAAATGTGTACTGTTGGTGTGCCTTTAGGAACAAGGTTGGGAAACACTGCTCTAGCAGATAAATATCCCATAATGCAATTTATAATTGGGACAAAATCATTCTGAAAGTAATTTCAGCAATATTTTGTGTATGTTATTATTTTGATCATTAGAATTAGCACCTCTATAGCATTAGAATCATTATTAAAACTTTATATTTGTAAAATTGCCAAACATTCGGTCTTGTTTATGAGGTTTTGTCTTGTTTATTTCTTAAAACAAGCACAATAACCTGCCAATTAGGGAAAATAAACTTGTTTTTAGATTTGTTTACCCCACTGGCAGACTAGTTTGCAGCAAGTATGAGAAAGAGAGAGAGAGAGAGAGAGAGAGAGAGAACAGGCCTTTAGATTTGAGTATTTAGGTTTGTTACAGCGTTGCAGCATAGATGCGGTTGGTTAAACTAAATGCTGCAGAAGAAGGTCAGCCGTTAACTGGATGTGTTAACATTAACCACCACCCACTTTTCCATTGCACTAGTGACTGTTATTTCATTGGATTAGCTTTTCATCATGTCTGTGTCTGTGTGTGTGTTGCGATCAGTTAAGGTTTGCGCGAGATGTGTTTTAGATGTGATAAGGTGGATGTTCAAAACTCACAGGATGCTCGCTGCTTTTTATGCCTTTGCACACCAAATGAACCACACAGGAGAAGCTTTTAGTTTTATTTTCTACAAGATGTTCTCTGAACACGATGACTGATTGCGGGTGAGTTCAAGTTTTGTTCATATTGACTTGTGATGCTTTTATAGGAATGCCTGATGCGACAGATCCTGACTTTGTCTCTGTGATTGACAAGTCAGTAGTTTAATCAAGTCTGTCCATCATTTGTCACAGATTACGTTGATCCACTCTTGCCATTAAGTTTAAAGGAGCTGCTCATACTGCGCTTGTGCGATTTATCTGCCCCTCAAGCACAGTAATGCCTCTCATTTGCTGACTTTCTGATGTTAAACCCTAGATGGCTGCACACAGGGTTCCCACACTCATGGTATTTTCTGGAATTTCATGAATTTTTAAAGTTTTTTTAGATGTTAGTATCAGTATTGTTCATATTTAGGATATATATAAGCTAGTGCGCACCAAAACAATGACAAAATTCACGTTTAGGAGATAGAAAATAAACATATATCAACGGTTTTATTTATGTAACCTCATACTTCAGTTTCTTATCAAATCATGACCATTTAAATGGTCTTGGAGCAGTGATGAAACAAAACGGCATTGGCGGTTTTTTTTATAAAGGGGAGGAGCTACACTATGCCCCACCCTCTCTTCATGTTTCAGGTGAGATTACGTCAAACATTGAATAAAAATGCACATTTCAAAGCACTTCACGATACATTAAAAGTCAGGGAATTTTAATTTAGTTTGCTTTGTTGTTTTATGTATTTGCCTGTTGTTATGGTTAGCCTATTTTTCACTGCCGTTTTATTCCTTTTTCCCTCTTGGTAACTGGCAATCAAATGCAGTCACCACTTAAAATACTGTCTGTGGCTGTAAGTTTTTTTCAGTGCTCAGCCAGTTCATTCTAGATTGTGCTAAAATTCTGGATTTTTGCAGCCTAAAATGACAATATGTTTTGTATTATTTTGCCATTAAAATGTATACAAATTAAAATACCTTTTTTTTAAGATTTACTTTTTGCCTTTATTAAGTGGATAAGACAGTATTTCAGACAGGAAGCGAAGTGGGAGCGAGAGAGGGGGTAGGGATGGGAAATGTCCTCGAGCCAGGATTCGAACTCAGGACGCCCTGAAGTGCTATTGCACCATATATTCAGCACGTTAACCACTAGGCTATTGCGCCGACAAGATCTCATAATGTTTACAGTTTCTAAAATGATATGAGATTAAAACTGTGATTACTGTGTTTGAGTAAAACTGAAGGTCCTGTTTGGCAGTGCCTATATATCTGACGAAGTTTATCAGATCAAACTTTTAAAACATGTTTTATGCTGTAGTTTTGTCTAGACTCTTCTGTTGGGTTTTGAAGTTTTATGCATTATTCTAGTGCACATTTTGATAGCAAATATTAAAAGGATTATCTGATATTCTGACCCTTAGCGCTACACAATACATCTCAAAATTAACATCATCACAATGATAGTACAGTATATGCAATATGTATATGCAATACGTGTGATAAATTACACTTGGTTTATGCATTGGTTGTTTATATAAATTGTCCAACCAGATGTGGCCGTTATTATCTATATCCCAGTAGTTGCTGTTTTGCAATTGGCAGGTGAACCCAGAGCTGAAAATAAACGCTAATGGTGGGAATATGACAACAGCCAATAAGAGTTAGTTTGCACCTTGACAGTCTGAATTAGAATTCAGAAATCTTTTACCTGTTTAGTTTAATATTATTACATAAATCATTGATTTTTTTAAACAAATGTTACAGTATACTGTATATCTTAAGAAATATCATTGTCACAATACTCAACAACAATATGGCATATTTTTCCAGTATCATGCAACCCTACTGGCAGCCAATACTTCCCATCTAACATGTGGGTAGTTGACTAATTTTTTTTTTTTTGTAGTTCACATGTCCTGTGGTTTGACGTGCAGTGAGACATCTCAGTTCATTAGAGATAATAAGAAACATGAGCTCTTAATTTTTACATCAGATCGATCTAATCAGCTCTTTCTCCAAACAAGAACCACTTAAATGTTGGGACACAGACTCTGAAGAAATCTAAATATGTTACATAAATGACTTTATTTGTGGATTATATGACAACGTTACAAATAAGAAGAAAAGGAAACGAGAACAGAAATCATAAACCAAACCAACAAAAAGTTTATGTAAATAAATATATATATTTTTTTACTTAGGTGAACCTCTTTGGTGAATGTCCAATATATTTTTAAATCCAATGTGTTTAAACCTGGTTTGTGTTTTTGGTGTAAATGTAGCTCTTCTCAGGATGTTTAAACTAGTGAAAATGTTCATTATTGCGCTAATACTATGTGCAATATGCGTATTGCATATACATCTGTGATAAATACATTTATTTTATGCATTGCTTATTTATCTAAATTTGACCAATCAGATGGGGTTTTAGCCCCGCCTCCCCAGTAGTTGCTGTTTTGCTATTGGGCTGGAGCAGCCTGAAGGTGAACCCAGAGCTGAAAATAAACCCTAATGGTGGGAAAATGGCGACAACAGCCAATCAAAGTCAGAATACCTGCACAGGTTTTCACTCATTCATAGTGTCTTAAAGATTAAATGTTTGCACCTCGACATAATTTTTTAAGTCTAAATTAAAATTGATTAGATCTGAAGAATATCCATATTAAAATGAGTTTTTGTCCCAAATAACTCCTGAAATTTATATTTTAGAAACGGCTTCTGTTTCTTGCAGCTGAACAACAGAAAACTGATAATGTACACCTCATGTGCTTTATTCAGTGTTAAATGCTAGAAATGTGAGTTTGAATGCCATTTCACATGACATTTATTGCCATGTAACACCATACACTGCAAGCTAACACATTTCAGTGATTCAGCATGTACATTTAATAATGTTAAAGAGGTTTAATATGTATTAATTAGATTATAAACCTTAACATTTTGTTGAAGTGCAGTGAGTGCACTATTCTGTGCTTCTGAATGTCTGTATTTAAATTTCTGTCGTGTTTTGTCTGGTGCAAACAGCCAATTTGCTTATCGCTGCAAATCTCGTCATGTAGCGTGTTGTTAGTACACGGGGTTACAATGTAACTTGCTTGCCTAATGTTTACGCATGTAATATTTATATTATTTTGCTAATTAATAACCTCATGTGGAACTCTGAATCTGCGTCTCATTTTTGAGTCTGCTACTTTCCACCGGAGGTCACATTTTGGTCACGGACGCATGCTTTGAGAGCCTTTCTGACTGAATGAATAAAATGCGCTGTTTTTCATGAAGGCAACCTGGAGTGCTGAAATATAATTGGCTAAACCTGCATTGGGCGTGTTAAAAGATCTGAAACAAAGACAGATGTTCCGGTGCGTAACTCGCATTCTCAAATCAGAATATCTGACTTCAGCATTGTTTTTCAGATAAACAAGAATGTTCACTTAGCATGTTTCTGAAATATCTGCAAATGTATTATGGTATTTTTATGCTTTAGAAGAGTCAAAACCATACATACAGCACCTTTAAGAAATGTCTTTATCGAAATACTCAACAAAAATATAGAGTTTTTTTTTCCAGTATCATGCAGCTTTACTCAACATCTGCTGCACTAAATCTGCAAGTTGATTATTAAACGGCTTTATAAATCTCCCACAGGCACTTCTAAATCAGATTTCAGCAGTTGTTTGGTTCAACATGTTGTGTTTCTGTATTTGTGAACTGCAGTGTGAGCTTCACATCTCTCCTCTCCTCTCCGTCCACGCCCCACTTACCACCAGATTGCACATTTTGCTTAGTGGACTAGTTAATTGACTCAGTGCTTTGAATAATTCATATTTCTCTCTCTCTGGTGAGTCTCTACGTTTCTACCGCTGTCGGACTGCCTGTGATGTGATGTGATAGATTCACTTTTTAACAGCTGCCTGCATTGTGACCCATTTAAACCAGTCTGCTAGTTGTCTACAAAAAATCCTTGCTTCATTGGTGACTCCATGCTTACCTTACTCTCTTCAAACCATTGTATTTATAATGAAGAAAAAAAAGAGTCAATAAATGATTCACATGCTCTTCTTACCAAAGGAAAATGTTGTTTACTGAGAGTATTTTTGGCAGACTGAATATGGTTCTTTTTATTTTATATATATATTTTTTGGAGATTCATTAATAAGAGTCTATGTAAGTTAGAGATGCAACGATTATAGATTTTGGTTGCACGATTATAGTCTGAGGAATAATCATGGTTTCACAGTTATCACTAGTGTTGAAACAGATCACAAATCTCACGGTTCGGATCACACTATGGTTTTTGAGACACAGATTGAACCATTTCTCAGTTCAGCAAAAAAGGGAGACGACAAATGTCATTGACTTTCTATTTATACAAAAAATATTTTGCAAAACCCATTGGTTTTAACAAACAGAACTTAGAACCTGTAATTTTAATAAAAACAAAAATCAAGAAAGAACCAGCTAAGAATCTATTATCTTGTACTACAGATCATATTTATTTTCAATTAATGATTCAACAATTTACACACGAAACTTAATATTTCGTTATAGGTGGATCATTTCTGAAAACCTATTCAGTACCATAATTTTGATGGCTGTTTGTTGCCACCTGTTGGTTAAACAATGTCATTGCTACAACATTCACCAGCGTTAAGTTTCATTAAACAGTGAATTTAATCTTTACCATAAACATTAGTGTTTATATATGAAATATGAACAGTTCTCCCAGTACTACTGTGTTATTTAATTGTTTGTAACTCACTGAATAAGTGTAAAAACAGAATCTCTCTTGATCAAACGCAGATTTAGATGCAGCACTTTAAAGGATTAATTATTCATTCATTCATTCATTCATTTTCTTTTCGGCTTAGTCCCCTTATCAATCTAGGGTCGCCACAGCGGAATGAACCGCCAACTTATCCAGCATATGTTTTACGCAGCGGATGCCTTTCCAGATATCCATCCACACTCATTCACACACATACACTACGGAAAATTTAGCCTACCCAATTCACCTATACCACATGTCTTTGGACTTGTGGGGGAAACAGGAGCACCTGGAGGAAACCCCCAGGGAGAACATGCAAACTCCACACAGAAACACCAACTGACCCAGCTGGGGCTCGAACCAGTGACCTTCTTGCTGTGAGGTGGATTAATTAACATATACAAAGTAAAGTTTATTTATAAACTAATTTCGAGAGGATCACATGCTTATGATTGCTTGCAGCTGGCCCCACATTATTCAATTTATGATTCACCAATCAGACGATTCCTAAGCCACTATAAATACCCTAGGTTCCAAATCACAGCCATCTTCATTTTGAAGAATTCCCCCTTCCACCCCTACTCTTCCTCCTTTCCTAGATGGGTGGTATGGTGGCCCAGTGGTTAGCACTGTTGCCTCACAGCAAGAACGTCACTGGTTCTAGTCCTTACCAAGCCAGCCAACGTTTCTGTGTGGAGTTTACACGTTCTCCCCGTACTCACCTCCCACCATCCAAAAACATGCAACTTAAGTTAATTGACTAACCTAAATTGGCAGCATAGACATGCTCCTAGTAGGAAGTTATATCTTATAAGCAATCACTATCTGTTCATTAGCTACTACAGCAGGGGAGTTCTCAAGATCTACCTGAGCTCAAACTCCCCTCTCACCTTGCAAACGGGAGGGAGCCCCGGGCTCGAGGATCTTATGAGCTCAGGGCTCTCTCCCGGGACAGCATGCCAAACAAGCTTTATAATCAATCATCAGCTAAGTGTGAACTCTTGAATTATCATTTATCATTCATGTTGCGCGGGTTTGAACTGAGATCATAATCTTTTAATGTTTAATTGTGCAGCTTTATACTGAATGTGTTAATGCAGGCTAAACAAGCAGTGACAGAAAACACCTTTAATTAATAACATAAGAAAGCATTTAGGTCCCACCACAACTTCTTCCGTCTTCATTATATTTTATTGGGAAGCCAAATGCTTTCATACACGTGATTTGAATGACGTGGGAAGCGATCTCTCTCTGTAATTTTTATAAAAGTTTGATTATTCTACAGTATGAATAAAAAAAAGTTATTAATCCACGGGTCATTTGCGTTTCGAACTTTGGGTTGTGATCCATACAGATCACAAATCAACCGTGATCCGTTACACCCCTTGTTATCATGATTACTATGCTTTCATTAATTTCCCAGCAGTACTAGTTAAGCAAATCACATGAAAACTTATATTTTAAAGTTTTATTATTGCTGCTCAGTAACCAAATAATGTAGCACAAAATAATAATAAAAACAAACAATACTCCTCTTCTCTTTGGACTTAAAAATAAGTAAAAAAAAAAAAAGGTTTTTGACTTTCGAACATAAGTCATAATTCTACACTGAAAATAAATGACAGGACAATAAATAAATAAAAATAAGAATAAATAAAAATGCTATTTGTCTAATGTAAATCTAAGCTACATATTAGCTAAGTAATTCCCTTTTAAACAGAACAACTGAAGTCAAAGGCTGCTAAAACTCAGTCTGAAGGGCAATTTTGACTATATTACAAAATTGTTTGGTATTTTTCTTTTGTATTTTTTTTCTCTTTTGAGTAGAAATGTGTGTATGTATTCCATGCAAAGTATGAGGCTGATCGTCAGTTCTTGTCACATGACTCGCGGTGCGTTCACGACATTCTTTCAACTAGGTGCGTCTGGAAATTGACTACTCAGTCTCCATTGGAATAGCGAACTTGCCTCCGCAAAAGATGGGATATGTGAACGGCCCTTAGTAAATAAACTCAGCCATAGAAATAAAATAAAATCAGCCTTTAATGTAGTGTGCATGCGTATTAGTCTCGGTGTAAAATTTCTAAACTTTAAACTAGCGCACAGTTGGTGTAACTTTTAGTTGCAGCAGTTTCGTTCCATGCAGAAATGCGCTGTTAAGAAGCCTTTCTGATTAATTACCCATGATGAATTGAAGCGAGAGTAGGTAGTGCTGTCGTCTCACAGCAAGAAGGTCGCTGGTTCGAGCCTCGGCTCGGTCAGTTGGCGTTTCTGTGTGGAGTTTGCATGTTCTCCCTGCGTTCGCGTGGGTTTCTTCGGGTGCTCTGGTTTCCCCCACAGTCTAAAGACATGCAGTACAGGTGAATTGGGTAGGGTAAATTGTCCGTAGTATATGAGTGTGAATGAGTGTGTATGGATGCTTCCCAGGGATGGGTTGCTACTGGAAGGGCATCTGCTGCGTAAAATCACGCTGGATGGGTTGGCGGTTCATTGCGCTGTGGCGACCCCAGATTAATAAAGGGACTAAGCCAAAAAGAAAATGAATGAATGAATGAATTGAAGGTTATTAGTGAAACCGATTAATTGTTGCATCCCTAATGTAAGTGAATCCATATTGTCTGTTTAGCTTTAGTGGTCTTTGATTATTTGATTAGATTCCACTCTGTAAATTAAACTTAACATCATATGCTTGTTTCAAACACAAATTCACTTTATTTTCCTGCATAATTCCAGCATAGCAGAAGTCACTACACTGTAAAAGTGATCAGTTATGTTATGCCTTTGTATCTTGGACTGTAAAATTGACTTTATTTTCATGGTAATGCACAGTTCATTTATTTAATTTTAAGGCACAGGTTTACTCACTATTTACTCACTATATAAGTTATGTCAACTAATCACTTTTTACATCAAATAATATAATGAAAGGTTAATGTCACATTGCTACACTGTGATGCAACTTGTGGTCGGAAGCACTAGTTGTTTTATTTTTTTGAATATTTTTTTTAGAACTACCACTGCATACCACGCACCCCTGATATATCACCTAACCAACCGTCAAAGACATGTACAATAAACCTGCATGTATGTTTGTCTGGCAGAGTTATTCTCACTTCTGTAGTTTACCTTCCTGACTCCTGGAGAAATGGGGAAGTGACAACTCTCCTCATGATGCTCATCATGAAAGCAAAGACCAAATTAGATCACTTACAATTACAACCGGAAAAAACAATACACAAGGTCATCCTCTGTAAGAACAGGGTCATGCGGTAAACTTGCTCCTCCTGTAGCTGTCACCATCACGGGGCATAAATGAAGTGGACATACAGATTTGTAGAGCTTGAGAATAGGCACCATATATCACAAAATTAGCAATAGCACGAAAATAGTAAATGCAATATACGTACTGTATCACGGACATGTGACAAATTACATTTCATTTATGCATTGCTTTATGCAATCAACCTGACTATCTTTAGGCCTGCTTCCCCAGTAGTTGCTGTTCTGCTATTGTCTAGAGACCAAAGATGAACCCAAAGCTGAAAATAAACACTTATGGCGAGAAAATGATAACAGCCAATCAGAGTCAGAGTATATTTTTTGAGTTTTTCATTCATTCATAATGTTTTAAAGACTAAGGGCCCTATCATACACCCAGAGCAATAAAGGCGTAAGACGTGTTTGGTGCGATTTGTTGCAGACCAGGACAACAGTAATTTTCACGTTTTGCGCTACGTTGTTTAAATGGCAAATCTGTTTGTGCCACTTTGTGGACTCATGGGTGTGCTGGTCTGAAAAAGAGGTGTGTTAAGGTGCATCGTTGGTGCGTTGCTATTTTGAGGAATTGAAATAGACTGCACCATTGACCAACTAAAAGCTGCTCCAAAGTCCAGCGCAGAATGCTTTAGTTATGTGCCTATGCAGCTCCAAACGCTTACACACTGCTGAATACACTCAGGATAATCAGCAATACACAAATATATTTACAGATGAAAACAATTAAAAGATTAAAATGTTACAAAAAATTTTTTTTTACATAAATATAAAAAACACTGCCTCCATGCCGCATCTCGGGGGGGGGGGCTTTTTTCAGTTTATTCATGACAATCTGCATTTGTATAATGTTATTATTATTATTATTATTAGTAGTAGTAGTAGTATTTATTACATGAATATTTAGATATTTGTTTTATAAAAACAAGTTTAGATTTGTCCACCTATCAGGTTTTCGACCATATGGGGCATAGGGTGTGTGTTTGGATATAACTCAGTTTTTCGACCACACTTCATTAATATTGTTCATTTATTCCTTTGCTGAAGATTAGAACTGAATTTAGGAATAGTTTTGAAACAACTCTTAGTGCTTAACTAACTAAGCACTAAAATGTCGGCTATAAATATGTCGGCTATAAATATGTCGGCTAATGGATGTCTTCAGTGGAGTGAGTTTCCATCGTTTCCTTACTCCACCAAAGAAAAGGACTGAAGTAAAGAGTAGAAGTAAAGTAAAGAGAAATTAAAGAGGCTGAATGGAGGAGGCTTGATCTTTATCCTCGCGCTGCAGATGCTCTGTTTAACTACTTTCTCGCTAAAGAAGTGTTTAGTTTTTACACTTACAAAGTTTGCAATGTAAATAGCAAATGCTCTTAAAGGGAATGTGAGACGAGACTCTGATTAGTTTAATGAACGTTATGTTTAAAACACACCCACAACTCATTAGGAGAATAAGCACAACCCTGTTAGACCATGCGGCGGGGCACAGTGTGTGTATTTTTCTGTCCTTAAAATAGCAAAAGTAGAATTAGACACAATCTTAATGCTTTTGCACTATGAGCTTTAGACTTTGCGCCCTAAATGAGTAAATAGAGCCTGAAATGTTTGCACCTTCGCACCATTGTAAAGTCTAAATTAGAATTAATTAAATGATTAGCATTTTATTAGGGAAATGTTATATCTTAATAAATATCTTTACCGCAACTATATTGCATGTTTTTACAGTATCGTGCAGTCCTACTTGAGAAGTAGATCCATCTCAGACAGACAAATTAGACAACTGTTGATATCTCGGTCAGCTTAGAGCAAATTAATGTTACATGCAAAAATATGGGTTGAAAGGAGTGTTTTACATACAGTGTTAGCTTAGACTGTTTTAAATGAGGCTGTTCGATCTATACAGTCTTGGGTTCATGTATGAAATGCTACAAGTGAAAACAAGAACTGCTTTTGACCTCTTTGCAATAGCAGAAGGAAAATAACACTTCTGCAAAGCCACTGTACTTCTGCTGCTAGTAAACAATAGCAACAGTAGCATGTGTGACTTCCTGTGTGTGCTACATGCGTGTCTGAGCTTTGGGAATTGGGTGAGAATGTGTTAAATAGATGGTGACCAGTTTGTCTGCCTGACACCAGAAAACAAATGATCCATGACAGTCTCTCAACTAGTATTGAGCTGGTGCTAAAATGACTCCAATTCAGAAAATGAGCTGAGAAGTAAACGAGTACATTCTTAAAAAAACATTTGTAAAAAGGTAAATTATTAAATGTAAATGAAATGTTATTTCGAATAAATGTAATTGTAATACAACAAAATAAATATTGCTTTGGAAATTATATTAAAGGGCACCTATTTTGCCTCTTTTACAAGATAAGCCTTTGGTGTCTCCAGAATGTGTCTGTAAAGTTTCAGCTCAAAATACCCATCAGATTAGTTATTATAGCCTCCAGAATCTGCCCATTTTGGTGTCTGAGTACACTGTAGCTTTTTTTGTAGTCTGTGGCTTTAAATGCAAATGAGCATCTTCTCCCTGCCCACCGCTCCCACTTGTGTGTCTGCTCGCATGCGTTACGTTAGATAAACAGCCGTCAGTGACAGAGACAGACATGGATGGAGCTGAAATACAGCTCATTAGTCAAAAATACCAAGTAAGTTTATTTGATGTATTTGTGGTGGAGTTTATTCAAGCCTTTCTGAAATGATGAGTCTTACACAAATGCCATTTGCAGTACACACACACACACATATATATGCGCATTTACATGTGGCCATGGTAATTATAGCGGTTAAGAATTACATAGCAATTTTACTGTCTTCATTACAAACATGCTCCGTTTTAAAAATGTTTTAAACTTATAAAAATAAATTATTGAGGTGCAGCTGATCACAGAGAATTGTAACGTGTTTTTAATCCCATTTTCTTTGCAAAAAATGTTCTGTGGGCATGTGTATACATGTTATTATGGACACATGGCACCTCTCAATCAATTCGGTGGGCGGGGAAAACTGCACTCCTAAGTCTCGTTGCGGTGGGCCTTAAAATCACTGGGATTTGCTTTCTATTTTAACGGCAGTAAATAAAAAAAAAGAGACGTGTTGTGTTTCTATCACTCCTGTATGACAGTAGACACACATTACTACACACAGTTCTGTCCAAACAGCTTACAAAAGATGATTTTCATCATAGATACCCTTTAAAAGAAGTTATAAAAAATCATGACTAAAAATGAAAGGTTAAAGTTGTAAAACCCATAAAAATGAAAAAAGCATAAACAAAATGACTAAATCCAATAATTAAAGAAATATTATAAATATAAAATAAAATATAAACATTTGATTGCAAAACAAAAATAGAAAATTTGTTTTGGAAATTAACTTTACATTCAATAAGTCTAAAATAGACGTCACGATGTCGCAGTGGGTAGCACGATCGCCTCACAGCAAGAAGGTCGCTGGTTTGAGCCTCGGCTGGGTCAGTTGGCATTTTTTTTGTGGAGTTTGCATGTTGTCCCATTGTTGGCGTGGGTTTCCTTCGGGTGCTTCGGTTTCCCCCACAAGTCTAAAGACATGTGGTTTAGGTGAATTGGGTATGCTAAATTGTCCGTAGTGTATGTGTGTGAATGAGAGTGTATGGGTGTTTCTTAGTGATGGGTTGCAGCTGGAAGTGCATCCACTGCGCAAAACATATGCTGGATAAGTTAACGGTTCATTCCACTGTGGCGACCCAAGATTAATAAAAGGACTAAGCCGAAAAGAAAATGAATGAATGAATGAATGAATGAACAAATGAATGAACAAAGTTGTCTAAAATAAAAATGACTAAGAAGTAAAAAGTTGTAAAATTCATAAATATTACAAAATTACTAAATCCAAGAATTCAAATAATAAATATTATAAAATAAAACTTAAAACAATTTAGTTGTAATAAAAAAATAGAAATTTTGCTTTGGAAAAAAATAAAATAAAAGTACTAAAATGCACCAACGAAAACTGAAAGTTAAAAGCACAAAATTACTAATTAATTATTAGTTACTAATAAGTCAATAATTCAAAAATATTATAAATATAAAATAAATTAAATATAAATGTGAAATATAAATATAAGCTGTGAACGTTTGAGCTGAATAAAAGTGATGAATAATATTCATTTTTAGCTTAATTAGAATTTTCTATTTTAGTTCAATATTAATTTCAGAAGAATTCACTGTGAAATCAGCCAATTTTCCCTTCCAAACTATTCACACAACATTTGCTAGACAATATTTCCATACTCTAATTTAAAATGCACTATAGTGTACTGCCAATTTTTGTAAAAGTGTATATGCACTGGAAAAAAAGCAGGGTTCCACACAATTCATTTACGTTGTCCCAATACAAATTAAGTTAACTTAACACTTTTAACAAATTTATGTGGATTAAACATAAAAAAATACTGTCATTGTCCCAATGAAATCTCAAGAATTGTGTTGATTCAGCTCATTTTAAATAAGTAGTTTGAACAAGTTAAAAAATTTTTTTTGAGTGTACTTGATTTAAAATAGAATAATTCTAATGGTCTTTGAGTTAATGTATGTTGTTTGCAAAATAATTGCAGTGTTTCTTTGAATCAAATATACTTCCATTTATTGTCATCAGTATCCATCCTCTCATAATCCTGTGTTAGCAGCACTTCTGTTTTGTGGAGTTCATTAGTGTGACTCAGGGGCAAACCGAGCTGACAGGAAACACAACCCGTTCCTGTAAAAGGCTGTTTTTCTCCCTGCGTATCCAGCAACACTGTATCACTGTGTTTATTGTGCAGTCCAGCTCGTCCGTCACATGCAATTTGGGAAATTCTGACCTGATGCTGTGACCTCTTGCGATACACTGTGACTGTAAATTAGAAAAGATGCAGAATCTGAAACATTAGGCTATGCATGGAAAATAGTAGCATAGGTATATTTTTATAATATATATTTTGTGATAAGGGCGGCACGGTGGCTCAGTGGTTAGCACTGTGGCCTCACAGCAAGAAAGGTCGCTGAATTGAGCCCCGGCTGGGTCAGTTGGCATTTCTGTGTGGAGTTTGCATGTTCTCCCCCGTGTTGGTGTGAGTTTCCTCCGGTTGCTCCGGTTTCCCCCACAAGTCCAAACACATGCGCTATAGGGGAATTGATTTACTAAACTGGCTGTAGTGTATGAGTGTGTGTGTATGGGTGTTTCCCAGTACTGGGTTATGGTTGGAAGGGCACCTTCTGCATAAAACGTATGCTGGAATAGTTGGCGGTTCATTCCACTGTGGTGAGCCCCTGATATATAAGGAACAAAGCCTAAGGAAAATGAATGAGTTTTGTGATACATATGCACAGTATGTCATGTTTGCATGCATAAAAAGAGCTATGAACCATTCTAGTAGATCACGAAAAAATTATCTCTTATTTCCAATGTGGAGAGTTTTAACAATTTTTTTAACAACATTAGCCTCTTTCACACAGTGATACCGGTATATATCTGGAAAATTACCAGAATGACTTTACCGTTAAAAAAATTCACACAGGCAAGGATGTTACATAATTTATCTGTAAAAGACTATTCACACATCCATTCCAAAATACCGAAATGAGCTAGAAACTAGAAATGAGCTCTAAACGGCTGCGCTTGTATTTGTGAACATTTGACTACATTACAAACTCTGTGGATGGATAAGTATTGTAAACAACTTCGATGAAAACATATGGAGGAACACTTTCGCATGTCGAGATGTACATAATATGTGTGTGTGCTGGCGCTCACCGGCTGCTTCACGTGCACACGCGTCAAGCAACTGAAGGAAGCAGAGCTTGAAGGTAAACAAACAACGACTTATCATAAGCATTTTATCAATAATTATTTACACAGTTGGCATTAAGGAGAAACATAGAAACGTTATCTGACTAACATCTAGCAGCTAAAAGTGTGTGGAAAAATATTCAAAGGCTTTTATTTTCATAAACGGCATGGTTGTGAATTTGTCTGAGTGTTCTGATTGGCTGGAGTACACGTTTCACGTCAGCAGGTTCTTAGTGTGAACGCGCTCTTTTCTGCAATCTTCCTTCTGCGTTCACACTGTGCAGCATTCCGGCAAATTACCGGTAATGTTACAACTTTTCTATCCGAAAAATTTCTAGAATGAAATTACCGATATTTTCAAAAAGGGCCTGTCTACACATACAAACCTTTCTGGAAAATTTCCGGTAATTTTCCAGAAAGGTCTGTATGTGGTATGTGTGAAAGGGGCTATTGTCTCATCATATAACCAACAATATATATATATATATATATATATATATATATATATATATATATATA
>CAIGQZ010001236.1:8940547-8950654 GCA_903798205.1 Danio tinwini | reverse complement strand
TGATAGTCACTAGTGAGGGATTGAGAGAGGGTTTGTTCTAATGATAGGCACTAGTTAGTGAGTGAGAGTGTGTGTTATAATGATAGACACTAGTGAGGGAGTGAGAGTGTGTATTATAAGGATAGTCACTATTGAGGGATTGAGAAAGTGTTTTGTTCTAATGATAGTCACTAGTGAGGGATTGAGAGTATGTGTTATTATGATAGACACTAGTGAGGATTAAGAGAGTGTTTGTTCTAATGATAGTCACTAGTAAGGGGTTGATGTGTTTGTTGGCTTATACCTGTGTCTCCAGAGAGATTTGTCACATGACTCCTCCAGCTGATTCAGAACTGTATGTTGATCTGATTGTCCATCAGCTCAGATGACCGCAGGAGCAGTGAAAGTGAAAGATTTCTGCTAGCAGAGGAACTTTGTATCTTATGATCTGTTTGTTCGGTCAGTCTGAACCTTGATCTGATTCTCTCTCTAAATCTACAAACTAGTTACATCCTCCTTTCCTTCCCATTTCTCTGTTCTTCAGTTTTTTTTTAAGTTGTTTTGTGTCCATGGATCATCATCATCTTCTTCTGTCTGTCTTTCCATCTGTGTGCGTCTCCTGTGTGCGTGTTTCTGCCCCTCGCTGTCCATTGATCTGCTTCTGCTGCTCCTGATCCTCTGGTGAGTGTCTGAAGCCTGCAGATGCTTCTGATCTTCAGTAATGCTGCTTTAAATTTTTGATACTACTAACACACTGCAAAAATGTTTTGTTTTTCTTTGATATTTTGTCTGGTTTCTAGTCCAAACATCTTAAAATTCTTAAATCAAGAAGCATTTTCTAGATAAGTAAAAACTAATGTCTGTTTTAAGAAATAATAAGTCAAAATTAAATGGAGGTTTCCCTTAAAACAAGCTAAATAATCTGCCAGTGTGGTGAGCAGAATAATCTTATTTCAAAGCGAAAACAAGACATTTGCAGACTGTTTTGCTTGTTTTACGGGAAAACCCACTTAATTTTGGCATATTATTTCAAGAAAATGTTTTAAGAAAGTCACTAGTTCAAGTCCCAGCAGGGTCAGTTGGCATTTCTGTGTGGAGTTTGCATGTTCTCCCTGCGTTGGCGTGTGTTTCCTCCGGGTGCTCCGGTTTCCCCCACAGTCCAAACTCATGCGCTATAAGGGAATTGAATGACTAAATTTGCCGTTGTGTGTGTGTGTGTGTGTGTGTGTGTGTGTGTGTGTGTGTGTGTGTGTGTGTGTGTGTGTGTGTGTGTGTGTGTGTGTGTGTGTGTGTGTGTGTGTGTGTGTGTGTGTGAGAATAAGTGTGTATGAGTGTTTCCCAGTACTGGGTTGCAGCTGGAATAACATGTTGAAATAGTTGGCAGTTCATTCCGCTGTGGTGACCCATGATAAATAAGGTCCCTGACTGAAGGGGACTGAAGCTGAAGGAAAATAAATGATTAAATGAAAGACAATTGTTTTACTTATTTAGAAAATGCTTCTGATTTAAGAATTTTTAGATATTTGGACTAGAAACAAGATAAAAATCTGCTTTTTTTGCTGTACAGAGTGTGTATATAGATTTGGGTTTTAGCACCGGTTGACCTAAACCCTCTCCAACTCATATTTCCCACCCTTGACTTGTATTTTGCATTGTTTGAGATGTTCTAAGAATGCAAATACTGTAGTTGGAGTTTTTGACTAATAACCGATATACAGTGAAAAAAATTATTCAAAGATGATTCCTTGGATTTACCAAAAAATGTTTGTTAAGTGGTTGTAAACAATTTATTTGGGCTGAATTTAAACAATTTAGTTAAATTGAACATTACTAAATTTAGGGGCTGCTCACAGCAAGAAAGGTCACTGGTTCGAGCCTCGGCTGGGTCAGTTGGCGTTTCTGTGTAGAGTTTGCATGAATACATATGCTGGATAAGTTGGCGGTTCATTCCGCTGTGGTGACCCCAGATTAATAAAGGGACTAAGCCGAAAAGAAAATGAATGAATTACTAAATTTTTTTGTTTAAATTTTGCACATATTAATTGTTTGCAACTATTTTGCAGACATTTTTTTCAGTGTACAGTTGAAGTCAGAATTATTCACCCTCCTGTTCAATTGAAATATATTTTTGTTTAACGGAGAGGTTTTTTTTCAACACATTTCTAATCATAATAGTTTTAATAACTCATTTTTAATAACTGATGTATTTTATCTTTGCCATGATAACAGCACATAATATTAGACTAGATATTCTTCAAGAGACTAGTATTCAGCTTACAGTGACATTTAAAGGCTTAACTAGGTTAATTAGGGTAAAGTTAGGGTAATTAGGCAAGTAATAGTATAACAGTGGTTTGTTCTGTAGACAATCCACAACAAATATTGCTTAAGAGGACTAATAATATTGACCTTAAAATGGGTTTAAAAAAATTAAAAGCTGCTTTTATTCTAGCCGAAATAAAACAAATAAGACTTTCTCCAGAAGACAAAAATATTATAGCAAATTCCTGATTCTGTTCAACATCATTTGGGAAATAATTAAAAAGGAAAAAAGAATAACAGGAGGCCAAATAATTTTGACTCCAACTGTATAGGGTAACATTTTAACATTTGTTCTGCATGATTCTAAAAAACAAAAGTCAAACACATACAGTGAACAACTTTTATTTTAACACAAGACTTATAGGATTTACAGTTGCTAAACTCAGCACTTCTGTTTTTATGTACTCATTTTGCTTGTTATGTGCCCTTGAGTTTCATAAAGGTGCATATTAAAAAAGGATTGCTGTTTATTTATTAAGTTGGTAACACTTTAGTTTGTCACAATTCATGCTATTAACTATTATTTATTGCTAGAGCCGGGCTCACCGTTAGAGCCAATCACAGCCCGTTCTGTTGAGTGTGGTAACACAATGACCAATCTCGGGTGTTTTAGAACTCTAGAAAAGCAAGCGGGATAATGTTTAAATAAGTTTATTTGCTAAAAACGCATGTTCTGTGCATGTATTTGAGTTTTGTTTGATACGTTCAAAAAGAGAGTTTTTCTTTGAGCAGTTAAAATTAAAGGTACAGTTCATTCAGCATCTCTGAACACAACACATCCAACCTTGAGGCAGATGGGCTACAGCAGCAGAGGATCACACCGGGTGCTGCTCCTGTCAGCTAAGAACAGAAAACAGAGGCTAAAATTCACACAGGCTCACCAAAACTGGACAATAGAAGATTGGAGAAACGTTGCCTGGTCTGATGAGTCTCCCATTTCTGCTGCAATGTTCAGATGGTTGGGTCAGAATTTGCCATCAACAGCATGAAAGCATGGTTTTATCCAGTCTTGTATCAAAGGTTCAGGCTGGTGGTGGTGGTGTAATGGTGTGGGGGACATCATTCTTGGCACACTTTGTGTTCATTAGAACTGATTGAGCATCGTGTCAACACCACAGTCTACCTGAGTATTGTTGCTGACCATGTCCAATCCATCTCTTTATGACCACAGTGCACCCATCTTCTGATGGCTACTTCCAGCAGTATAACACACCATGTCATAAAGCGGAAATCATCTCAGACTGGTTTCTTGAACATGACAATGAGATCACTGTACTCAATTGGCCTTCACAGCCCCCAGAGCTCAATCCAATAGAGCACCCAACTACTACCTTACTATTAATAAACAGCAAATTAATAATGTATTAAGCCAGTAGTGTAAGTTAATGGTTTCTTAATACCTTGAATTGTGACTTAAAATAAAGTGTTACCATTATTTTTTTAAATTGTCAATTAAAGCAATTATTGGAGTAATGTAAAGCAATGTGTTACTTTCTGTATCTTTGTAATTGAAATTTGTGGAATTTTAATAGTTAAATTTGCTTTAAATCCATTTTTTTCCATTTTTAAATTGAACATAACACAAACAGAACATTTTGGGACAAAATGCTGAGAAATTATTGTCAAAATGATTTGTTCTCATTTTTAAGCTAACTTCTTTCTTCTATTGCATTTCAAGAGTTCCCACTTAGATATGCTTAGCATTTATAGCAGGTTTGGCATACTGTCCCAGGAGAGAACCCTGAGCTTGGATATACTTGAGCCCAAGGCTCTCGCCCAGTCAATAAGCATATCAGGGCATCCGAGATCAGGTAGGTCTCGAGAGCTCCCCCTTAGAAAAGGGAGGAAAATGAGGAGATGGGGTGGAAGGGGCAGTAGGGAGAAAACGATCCATTAATAGCAAGCTTGGGTCACTCTGATTGGACTATTACTGATTACAGATGAGCAGCCAGTCGTGCTCAATCATATCACATGCTCCCCTTGAAATTAGTTTATGAAACTTCACTTGTTTTTTTTCTGTATTGACCCAAAGAAACATAATTTTAATTAAACAGATGTAATTGTTAGTGTTCAGTGTGGTTTTATCCAGTAGCAGTGGTTGATTGGTGTGACACTTGATTCTTGACATAAGACATATATTGACTGAGTGAAGGATCAATATTTTGTCATCATTATGAACCTGACACTTCAGATGTCTTTAGCAGTTCAGTGAGGAGTCTGGAAGTGGTAGTACAGTCTGTCTGTCAGAGCAGTTGTGGAACGCTTGATCAGAGCATGTCACTCTGCTAGTGTTTTGTCCCTAAGTCAGATGCTTTTGTGAAAGCTGTGGATTAGTGAAGCACACTCAACCAGCTCCATTGTGTGTGTGTGTGTGACAGCTGGAGGATCAGCAAAAGCTGCGACGGAATTAACACACATCCCCCACGATTGCTAGTATAAAAGGTCAGATGACCATCAGCAGGTGGAAATCCTGTGAAGATTAGACATTCCTTAAATTTCATTACAGTTTCTGACTGTGGTTTACACATATAGGTATTTTTTTTTTATTTAAATTATGGAACGTTAATATTATTTTTGTTTGATTAAATGTTTGCTGAGATGTATTAATTGTCTTAAAAAGGCTGTTCTTTGCACATTTATTTATTTTTATTATTTGTTAATTATGGATTTTTTTTAAGGGGTAAAATGACAGGTTTTATAAGAGAAGGATTATTATTAGATGCATAGTTACTTTATTATTTAAATTATGGGATGTTATAAAAAAATTTTTTGACTAAATGTTTGATGAAATGTCTTAATTGTCCTAAAATAGGCTGTTCTTTGCACATTTATTATTGTTATTTTGCTAACAGTTTGTTAATTATGGTTTTATTGAGGGGGTAAAATGACAGGTTTTTTAAGACGATTATTTCTTCGTCTATCGTCTTTTATTTTATTTTTATTTGACTAAATGTTTGCTGAAATCTCTTAATTGTCCTAAAATAGGCAGTTGTTTGTACATTTATTATTATTATTATTATTTATTTAATTTTTTATGATTTTTATAGTTTTTTTGAGGGGTATAATTATTTATGTTTATTTATTTTTTTTATTGTTTATCGTTTTATTGTTTACTCCTGACTCTTTGGTCATTAAAAATCCGAGGATGTCCTTCGAAAAAGAGTAGGGGTTTAACCCCGGCATCCTGGCCAAATCTGGCCACTGGCCTCTGTCAATCATGGCCTCCTAACCATCCCCATATAGAAGTTGACTTCATTACTCTGTCTCCTCTCCTCCAAGATGGTGGCGGTGTGAGGCTGGTGTGTGGGAAGAGGTTTGAGGTCTGGTGCAGTATGGCTACTGTCATGTCATCCAGGTGGATGCTGCACACTGGTGCTGGATGAGGAGATTCCCTAAAAATGTGTAAATCGCTTTGAGTGTCCAGAAAAGTGCTATATAAATTTAAGAAATTATTATAATGAATTTGTTAATTACGGTTTTATTGAGGAGTAAAATGATTAGACGATTATTATTATTTTTTTGAATATTAGATGTATAGGTGTTTTATTAATTAAATGAGGGAATATTATTATTATTATTTGCTTAAATAATTGTATTGTAAAAATAACTTATTATTATTTGGTATATAGCTATTGTATAATATAAACAATGTATTTTTAATTCTCAGTTGATTTGCATAATATAAATGTAAAACATTTGTAGTTTTATTATTATTATTATTTATTTATTTATTTTTTGCAGTATGACCCCCTCACCATATTACGACAGGTTTGGTGAGATTCATTCATTCAGGACAGTGTTGTCGATGTCCCAGCTGCTGTGTAGTGTGTTTCCTTGCATCTGGCCTCTTACTCACTCCCTCATGTGAGTGGAAGTTGCTCCATGTAATGTGATTATTCTGTGTCTGTTCCAGTAAATGGAGGCTGGCAGCAAAAACAGAGACGTCTTTGGATGCATTGAGAGTTCACTGCTCCAGTGAATGGAAAGCAAGACTTACTGATCAAAACTGTCCTGTTTATATGTGTTTGTGTAGAAATATTTACCTATGGCAAAAAAATTCACATTGCAAAAGTTTTGATGCTCAATTCTGGCAGCGCCATTACTAATGTTCAAATTAAAAGACTAATTAAAAGTATTAAACTAGTCCTGCACTATACAGTATGCATGAATACTTACCTTTTCATCATGTAAAAGTCATTGTTTTTCTCTATTTTCAGGTCAGCCTTCAGTGCTTAGAGAGTTTTCTGTGCACGTTTCACTGTGTACGACACCTCAGTGACCCCAGAACAAAGGATGCCCTCAAATTCTGGTGAGCTTTCTTTTTTTACATGATAGCACCCTGAGTATATGGTACAAATAATACAAAAAACTTGTTGTGGTGTTAGATCCCTTAAAAAATTCTCCTTGACAACCAAACATCGACTCTCACTTGATGTAGATTATTAGATTTATTGTATATTTAAGGAAAGAACAAGGGAGCATCTCTCAGGGTGCACACAGGCCAAGACAACAAGAAAAGTAACTAGAAAAGAAACTAAATGATCTAAACATATCCAAAATAAAATACTGAATGATCAAACAATTAATTGTCAATTGAAAACTGATTATCAAAATAATCGTGCAGGCCACTCCTACACACTCAGATTTTCAAGATCTTTTTGATATGTCAAACATGCACACGTCATCAGGTTCAGGCAAATGTGTCACATATTGTGTTGTTCACACCGTAGGATGGTAATATTCTTCTATTCTTATGTTTGCATTGACTTGTATGCAATGCACTCGAGCAAATACTTAAATATTCAATTCAATTCACCTTTATTTCTATTGTGCTTTAACAATGTAGATTGTGTCGAAGCAGCTTAACATAGAAGATTATAGTAGATTGAATCAGTTCAGTTTTCAGTGTTTAAGTTCAGATCAGTTTAGCTCAGGTCAGTGTGGTTTAATAATCACTACTGAGAGTCCAAACACTGAAGAGCAATTCCATCGATGTGCAGCTCTACAGATCTCGAACCATGCAAGCCAGTGGCGCCGCGGCAAGGAAAAAACTTCACCAATTGGCGAAAGTGAAGAATTAAAAACCTTGGGAGAAACCAGGCTCAGTTGAGCATGACTATTTCTCCTATGGCCAAACGTCTTGTGCAGAGCTGCAGTCTAGGCGACGGAGGCTGGACATCAGCGAAGACTGTACTGTCCCTGGAGCATCACAAAAATCAGTCTCATGCTCTCCACTCCTCCATGACCACCACAGCAGCTGCTCAGGATACGGTCTGGTCCAGGATTATGGAAACCTTGGGATCATCTCGTCGCGGGTCTTGGATCTCATCAGTGGTGCTGCATAATCTTTGGGGGTCTCGGGATAAGTATCCTCAGGTAGAAATAGAGAATAAAGAGAATAATTAGCGTAGCTGCCGTTCACAGTGTATATAATCGCGATGTGTGGAGCACATTGATGCATCATACCGCTATGTGATGCATTGAGTGTATGCTTTGATAAAAAGATAGGTCTTTAATCTAGTTTTGAACTGTGAGAGTGTGTCTAAGCCTCCGACATTATCAGGAAGGCTATTCCAGAGTTTAGGAGCCATAAATGAGAAGACTCGACCTCCTTTACTTGACTTTGCTGTTCTAGGTACTACCAGAATCCCTGAATTTTGAGATCTTAAAGAGCGGGTTGGATTGTAGCGAGACAGGAGGTTGGTTAGATAAACAGGAGCTAGATTATTTAAAGCTTTATAGGTAAGAAGTTATATTTTAAAATCAATACAAAACTTAACAGGCAGCCAGTTTAAGGAGAATAAAAATGGGGTGATATGATCATATTTTCTAGACCTTGTAAGAACTTTGGCAACTGCATTTTGCACTAGCTAAAATTTGTTAATAGAAGATGCTGGGAAACCAGCGAATGCCATTATGCCATTTTTATGTCATTTTTAAACAATAAGCACTACCATATTCTTTTAATAGTAGATCATGGATACATTTTAATCATCCACGCTCAAAAATCACCATATTGCACAACCCTAACATGCATGATGATCCAGATATTCTGTGTTATTTAAGAAACTTTTCAGGTTCCAACAGTGAAATTCTGTCTAGATCTGACAGTCATTTTTTAAAGGGATTGTGTTCACAAAACATTGTTATTTGCTCTTAAAGGGTTAGTTCATACACAAATATATATGTTTCTTTATTTAACCAGATAAAAAACACATTGAGATTGAGATCTCATTTATAAGGGTGACCTGGCCAAGAGGTCCGTAACACAACATATGAAAAAAATTATTATAATAAATAAATAATAATAATAAACTGATAGTTAAGATAATATAAAAATACAGTTTAGTTGTTCAGCTATACCACATTACAATATGTTAAAAACACATATATTGAGAAATGGACTGTTGTTGTTTGTTAAAAAGAATAGAGTGAAAAGATTTGATTGGGATGAGCTCAGATATTTTTAGTTTAGACTGAAGAGTATTCCAGGATATTCCAGAGGGAATATCTAACTAAAGGCTCACCTCCCCATTGTAGTTTGAACCCGGGGAACAGTCAAATGATAAGATTCACTTGAATGTAGGGCATGCTGGCTTTTTGACTTATGAAGAAGGGAACTTGGATATAAAGGCACCAGACCCAGAAGAGCCTTGTAGACCAGAGTCATCGAGTTGGTGTACCTCCTTATATTCAGAGAAGGCCACTCAGCTTTGGCATACAGTTCACAATTGTGAGTTAGTTTCTGACAGCCTGTAACAAACCACAGAGCGCTGTGATGAACAGAGTTTAAAAGCTGAAGACATTTGGTTGAAGCATTCATATATAAAACATCACCATAGTCAATCAGTGGTAAAAATGTTGCAGACATAATGTTTACGAGCTTTAAGAGAAAAGCATGATGCATTTCGATAGTAAAACCCAAGCTTAACTCTCAATTTTCGAACCAAATTTGCTACGTGTGCTTTGGAGGAAAACTCCTGATCAAGTAAAAAGTCTAAATACTTATAGCTGGACACTAAATTTCTTTGTTCACCTTGGGCAGTGGTAATTAACTGTTGGTTCTGCACAGGGGTGGAATAATTTGTGAAAATCATTCATTTAGATTTATTTACATTTAAAATCAATTTTAGATCCTGAAGAAAAGACTGAACAATATTAAAAGCAGACAGTAAAGATTGTATAGCCTGAACAAGTGACGTAAAGCAACAATAAATCACTGTATCATCAACATACAGAACTTTGAAAGTGTTTAAACAAGAGAAAAGTGTGAAAATTGTCATTCTTTTTAGAGAAAAGTGTATGAAGTGTGTAGTGAGGGCTTTACAGCCTTAAATTATCTAGAATAATTGTAAAAAAGAAGCTGACTACTTTGTGTATTTTGCCTATAATGGGTTATTTTTAGAATGTAACTCTCGTGAATAATGAGGCACCACTGTGCATGGTTTAGAATTGAATGTTTTATGAGATTATAATTTTTTTTTGCAATTCATTTGGTTTAAATTAAGAATTTTGTAGGAACACAAAAAATTGCGACTTGCATTGGATTCAGCAATCGCAAAAGCACAAAAAACTTGGGGGTCTAGTATGTGTGTTTATGAGAAACTGGTTTCCAGTGTATTTTCCAAAGCACATGCATAGCGCATGCGCTGCTACCAGATTTTTTTTGTTTTTAAGTTTTAAATACAGATATTATTTGTTACAAAAACACATTAATTCACTATAGTCGATCTTTTTTTCATTCCTGAGTGCTGTGAGGCTTTTTATTATTAGTCTTGTTTTGAAATTATGCAAATAAATAAATAT
>CAIGQZ010001236.1:8929343-8940147 GCA_903798205.1 Danio tinwini | reverse complement strand
GCATATGTGCCCGAAATTTAATCTATGCAACCTCATAATATATTTGGGAGCATTTGTGCGACTGCATATAATGGTTGTAGTGCGACTTGTTTTGTTTTTTTCTAAAAACGTTCTGAATCGGACTTCCCTGCCGCTATATTGGTTCATATTAGCTGTCAATCACTCAAGGCTTTCCGCTTTCAGATAACAGGGAGCTTTTAAGGGCGCCAGCCGAGATCAATTGAGTGTTTTCGGAGAAGGTGCCCGAATCCCACTGCATCCTTGCATTCACTGCATGTTCAGAGCAAATGTCTGCTAAATGTAAAATCCAACACTGTACACATCATCGCCAAAGAAGCTTGCCTTTACTGAGTTTAAACTGAATCTGCGGCTCATAACAAAGAACGGTATTTGCGCCAGTGGTCATCAGGAGAATCCTGCTCTGCCTGCTCTTATATTGGGTCAGCTGACTCGCCTGCTTTTCCACAAACACAGAAAAATGAAAATCAGCTCATAACGAGACCGAGCATTTACAATGACACAAACCCAAACCAAAACCTTTAAAGAGTGGCAGAAGTGAGACTTTTCTTACTTTCTTTGGTCCATTCTTTCTTGAGATGTAGATTATTTCTCTATTTACTGATGACTGCTTTGCAGCTTTCAGCATTGGATTGAATGATTTATTATAATCTTATGTTTGTTTTGTAGCAGAAATATTATATATTAAATTGACATGCATATAAAAACAATAGTGCAAAATAAATATTACTTACTGCAATGCTTCATTTTTGTTTGATGCAAACCATAAATGTATTTTTCATAAAGTAACAGCAGGACCTTTTACAGTACATAACTCGCATTCAAGCACATTCAGGGCAGCATGATAATGACAAATGTAATTCATTGTAAGTATTATTGACATCATCATCTTATTCATTTATAATTATTAGACATCTGGGCGACGCAGTGGCGCAGTAGGTAGTGCTGTTGCCTCACAGCAAGAACGTTGCTGGGTCTCAGGTTCGAATATCGGCTGGGCTGGGTCAGTTGCCGTTTCTGTGTGGAGTTTGCATGTTCTCCCTGCGTTCGCGTGGGTTTCCTCAGGGTGCTCCGGTTTCCCCCACAGTCCAAAGACATGCGGTACTGGTGAATTGGGTAGGCTAAATTGTCTGTAGTGTATGAGTGTGAATGAGTGTGTGGATGTTTCCCAGAGATGGGTTGCGGCTGGAAGGGCATCCGCTGCGTAAAATCGTGCTAGATAAGTTGGCGGTACATTCCGCTGTGGCGACCCCAGATTAATAAAGGGACTAAGCCGACAAGAAAATGAATGAACTCTTAGACATTTATTTTGGAATTATTGCACAGATATCAATAAGTCATCACAGCATTAGTTAGTTGTTTTTAGTTGTTAGTCCTGATTGATGTTGTTTTCAAATACAATAAATCCCTTAATATACAATTTGCAGTGGTGCTTTTTGAAATTGGGAGCACCGGTGCTACCAAGTAAAGAAGTTAATTTCGAGCCCTTTAAGGTCAGAATTATTAGCCCCTTTAAGCGTAATTTTTATTCGATAGTCTACAGAAAAAAACATTGTTATACAATAACTTGCCTATTTACCCTAACATGCCTAGTTAATCTAATTAACCTAGTTAAGCCTTTAAATGTCACTAAGCTGTATAGAAGTGTCTTGAAAAACATCTAGGTAAATATTATGTGCTGTCATGGCAAAGATAAAATAAACCAGTTATCAGAAATGAGTTATTAAAACTATTATACTTAGAAATGTGTTGAAAAAAAAAATCTTCTTTCCGTTAAACAGAAATTGGGAAAAAAAATAAACAGGGGGGCGAATAATTCTGACATTAACTGTATAAATAATATAAATACATTTTTATTCATCATTTTTTCTATAGTTTAATGTAAAATATTTTTACTGTAAAGTGTGATGCTTGATGTTTTGTAAAAAAATGCAACATAATGACTTCTGGCACTTTGAAAGTCACATACACAAATATACTCTATATAAAAAAACTGCTTCTGATGATACATGGAGGTCTTATGAAGTAAAATGAATGGTCTGTGTGAGAAACTGAACATTATTTTCAACATTATTACTTGGCAAATCGCCCAGAGCTTTTGCACGACATTCTGGAGTGTGAGCTTCCTGTTGCATAATAATGTTTGGTCAAAACTCACACATGGGCTGACGCTAATTTCAAAGATTTCGAGTGAACTATTCTTTTCATCATCTGATCAAGGTTTCGAATCGAAGCGTAGTTATTTGAGAGAAGTGTGATTAATTGCGCAGTGTAATTTTTTAAGTGAAATTCAAGCATATAAAGAAATGTCATGGATTATCATGCAGAGACATTCATAGCATGCCAAAGATACTGTACAGTTAATCACAAAACAAAGAGCCACTTATTTATTTCTGTGTGGAGATGGAGCAGAAAATAGAAACACTGCTTTAAAAGTACACACAACTCTTCTTTCTTTGCACTTTATATTTGATTTTATTTATTTTTATTTGTTATTCATACATTTATTTCATTTATATTGTTAAGAATTAAATTAAAAATCCTTAATCAAAAAGAAGTATCTATACTAAAACATAACAAGATAACAGGGATTAAAAATATAATCCCTGGTGCCCCTGTGCTCTCTCTCCCCAAAATATAAACCAAAACACAAACCACTGAGAATTAACAAGAAAATCTGATTTATTTGCAGAAAATAAGGAGCAAAATAACATCGAGAAGGGTTCAGCCAAAATAAATGACAATAAACCAAACTAACAAAATTAGAGAAAACTTCCCTGCAAAATAGATACAAAACTAAAATACCGCAAACTTACCTCCCTACCAGTGGTGTAAAGTAACTAATTACAAATACTCAAATTACTGTAATTAAGTAGTTTTTCTCAGGAATTGTACTTTACTAAGTAGTTTTAAAAATGTGTACTTTTACTCTCACTTGAGTACATCTTTAGTGCAGTTTCGTTATTTTTACTTCACTACTTTCCTTCAACCTGCAGTCACTACTTTATTTTTTCTTGTCTATGGGGATTAGAAAAAGCAGTGCTGTGATTTCTGTCCAATCAATTCACACATAGAAGGTAAATAGCTTAATAATGAACTACCTCATAACATAGGCGAATATTAATTATTATTATAATTGATATTATAAATATTAATTATTATTATAATTGCAGCAAACTGTTTGGAAGCATTAAAAGTGTCCAAGAAGATGTCCAAAATCGTCACACATATTGACCCAGAGACTGTTTTAATGCAGAAGATGACGGATGTTTACTGTATGATGACCGAAACGCCCTTAACAGCCAGCTGGCACAAGATGTCAACATGACTTTTGATTGACGTTGTATCCTAATGTAGTGGGGACGATGGATTTTGTTTAGAAATGAAAATCAGGTTGACGTCAGAACCCAACATCAGGTCGATGTCAATGTCCAACCTAAAACCAACCAAATATCAACATCTAATGAGGTTACAGCTTGACATTGTGTGAACGCTACCCCTATGACATCTGTCAGACGTTGGATATTGGTTGCCGTACCTGATGAATAAATGTCAGTATTTGACAGTATTTTCAATATGATGTTGGTTTAAGATGTTGGCTCGACGTTGGATTTTAGTCACTTTCCAACACAACCAAAAATCAACGTCATTATGGGACATCAAAGTAAGATCGTCCTTAGATGCTGACTAGACATTAAATTTTAGTCACCTAACATCACAACCTAAATCTAACCTAATATAAACGTCTTATGACGTTGTGTGCTTGCTGGGCAATAACTCGTTGTTGCATGTTACGTTTACACACACGTGTACAAATTACATGCAAACGCATCAGCTTTTAACAGTGTAATACTCACTACTCTAGAGTTCTCTTGAAAGGGCTACTTTTACTCATACTTTGAGTACTATTTACAACAGATACTTACTCTACTCACACTATATTTTTAGGCAAGTAATGATACTTTTACTTGAGTATGATTTTTCAGTTCTCTTTCCACCACTGCTCCCCACTAACAACAAAGGAGAAAATGAAAATAATAAACAGAAGGCACCATGCTCCAAGCCAGAAAAAGAGAAAGAAAACTGGGTTTCTCCGGTTAGAATATACAACATCACATCAGCATCTCACAACACGCCATATAAGAGACATCAGCAACAATAACTCATTTTCTTTAGTCAAGCAAGATCTCCACAGAGAATTAACAAACGTGGAATCGAGAGAGAGCGGGGAGCCGCTGAATACATGCTCTCTGAGGTTTTAAATACAGCCGCCAACAATCCAAGCGCCAATCACAATCCACCGTAATCCATTGCACCTGTGGATAATTCGAAATGAGAGAGGGAAAGACAAACACACCACACACTACAGCAACTACTTGTAACAATATCATTATATTTCATAGTTTCATAGGCTCCAGTGTGTAATAGGGCCAAGATTAAAGTTTAAAGAACAAAAAGAGAAATATTTAAACGTCATTTATTAATATAAATAATATTATAGGATGAGTAAATGTGTCACACAGAATTTTGGATAGCCTAAAGTCTTTCATATTTTCCTGAGATTTATCAGTACCGGCCACAAAATAAAAACATTGACTCCCTGGATATTTTTTTTGAGTTATTTTAAGCAGTTTGTGCGTGCGTGCATGTGGTTTATCTGAATGCCCAATTACAGTCTGCTGAACTTTGTGTGGAATTGAACTCGCAATCATAGCAACCAGCAACTAGAGCTGATTTTAATTAGCATTGTGTTGAGAGAAACTGATTGTTTGAGGCCAGCGATGAAAAGCCTTCTTTTTTTTTTTGGTCTGGACGAATGCCTACATGCCCTGCGCTCAATTAAGTGTGTTTTCTCAGCTCCTAATCTTGATCTCGTGATCATGTGCAGTTCCTGAAACTTGAGCTGAGACACAGGAGCTGCAGCCCGTCTGATGTGAATGCATCAGCCAGCGCATGATTATTGCAGATCAAGTCCTTTGACCCCTTTACTGTATCTGCTTTGACGGAGATCATAAAGCAGTTCATCTCCTGAAATAATGGATCATTCAGAAAATAAAATGTGCTTCATTTATGCACTCTTTTTTTTGGTACAGTTCAAACTCGTGTGATTTCCGGCCTTTTTTATGGCTCTATTATTTGTTTTTCTCTCCTCAATAGGCACATTGTAAAAAATTAAAGCAAGAGATAATGAAAAAAGTGGGACAGCATATCAAGTTATGAGTTTATTATTAACCTGCATAGCAATAATGATATTGATAAAATGGGTGTGCAGTGCTAGATGAATGAATGATATAGTCTATTTATGTGTCCTATAAATAATGCACCTTAAATTTAGAATAATGCTGTACCTGATATTAGAAGCTTTATAGACAAACATTTTGTTTATTATAGTTTCTATTTAGTTTTTATTATTATTATAAATACTGTTTAATAATGTTATTATTATTATTTCATATATTATTATTATTTATTCGTTCATTCATTTTCCTTTCAGCTTAGTCCCTTTATTTATCTGGGGTCGCCACAGCGCAATGAACCGCCAACTATTCCAGCATATGTTTTACACAGCAGATGCCCTTCCAGCTGCAACCCAGTACTGGGAAACACCCATACACACTCATTCACAGACACTCATACACTACAGCCAATTTAGTTCATCAATTCCCCTATAGCGCATGTGTTTGGACTGTGGGGGAAACAGGAGCACCCAGAGGAAACTCACGCCAACACGGGGAGAACATGCAAACTCCACAATGAAATGCCAACTGACCCAGCCAGGGCTCGAACCTCGAACCCTTCTTGCTGTGATGCGGCAGTGCTAACCACTGAGCCACCTATTGTTGTTGTTGTTGTTATTATTATTTTGCGTATTTATCACGATGCAATGCACCTGAACATATTTTTCATAATTTCTTAAATTTTTTTAATTGAATTGTTGCAAAAAAAAAAAATTAAGACAATAAACTATGGCATATTTTTAGATTGTTGTCCAATATTTACCAACTTTGACAAAATTACCTGAAAAAAGAAAATAAAAGGAGAAATTTAGAAAAAAAAAAGTTTATATAGAGAGTTTAAAGCCAACATTTAATCTTGCCTTTCCAAACTTGTATGAGTAAATATCGTCACCTTGGAATTATAAGGTTCTGTCAGCGTTCTGAATGATTTTGAGATATTAAGCTTCAAAGTTTTTGTATTCCATAGCAAACAGTATGTGTGTAACATTAGTTTTTTAAATAAAAATCTTAAAATCTAAACAACTTACATTTTATTTTTACTTTACAAAATATCCCATAATGTAAATAAGTGGTTATTTAATAAGAATATGCCAATAACTCAATTTTGACAAAAATGTCAGATAGAACTTTATAATTCTAAGGTGACGATATGTCTTGTTTATTTATACAATGAAAGTTGATCAAGTCCAATGTCAATTCAAAGTATCTTCTTTGGTATTCCTTTGTTGCGGTAATATTAGTTTAGAAAATATCTGTATTTTTTTAAGTGCTTATATGTTTATTTCTTTGCTCTTTTATAGAACTATAAAGACACACTGTAAAAAATGATATGACAAAGTCATGACAACCCATTATAATAGTGATTTTTGCATAATAGTTCCCCTTTAAGGTTAATTTTCTATAATTAAAAAACTGTTGAATCCTGGTTAACCTATAAAAATAAGTTAAAGTAACATAAAATCATTACTTTAACTTATTTTTATAGGTTAATCAGCATTCAACAATTTTTTTAATTATACAAAATTTTACTTAAAGGGGGGCTATTATGCAAAAATTACTATTATAATGGGTTTAAACAGTTTTATGCCAACAGTCTGTGAATATAAAAAAACTAATGGTAAAAAAAATATATTAATTAAATTTTTTATGATCTCATAATATGATGTAACACTTTGATTGACATTCATTGTATGCGTCATCAGAGGAGGAAAGCCCCGCCCACTAGTGCCAATATCTCCCTTATTAACATAAAACATTAATCTTGTTTTTGAATCTGCCACTATGCTGACACACAGGCACTTGTAGCTCCTCCCTCTTTTGAAAAGCACAATCTCATGTGAATTTAAAGGGATAGTCACAAAAATGGCATATAAAAGCCTAAAAGGGTCATTTTCAGAGAGTCATGAAACATTATTTGTGTGGTATTTTGAGCTGAAACTTCACACACACTCTTATTTTAGATCTTGTGGCATAATAGATTCCTTTTAATATTTACAGTGTAGTCTTTTTTTATTATTATAGTCCTCAGAGCATAAAAGGATTGTTTCAGTGTCTGTTTCAAAACCCAGGCTTCAAAACCCAAGCTTTACTACAAAATTAAATTACTCCAAGTCACCCCTAGGCTAGAGCAGAAGTTTGCAGCCTGCCCCTGTGCGACCATGTGACATCACATGCTTTCATGTGATGCACTGATCAACTCAAAAACTGGAAAGCTTCCATCTGAAATTCCGATTTAATGGAATTTAGAGAACAGGACAGAAGATTTAGTCGTTAGTGGATGGTGGAGACGCACGGATGCAGGTTTGATTCTTGTGGTTTAACAGAGACGTTTGAGCATGAGTGGAGTATGTGTCTGACACACTGCGGCGATGGTGGAGAGCTTGACTTATACTGCAGGCTGGATATAAGAGGTTGGTCAGTGTGTGTTTTACAGACTGTAGATTTAAAGGAGGCGTGTCTTTAATACAGTGTCGAGATGACATGTGGTGGGTGTGGTGGAGCTGCTGTAATTCAAAGACAATATTACTTATTAAAATTGCGTATTTGATCTGTGTATAAAAAACATTTGTCAGCTTTTATATAATTTTGACAAAAGGGACTACATGTATTAGTATTTATTATTATTATTATTATTATTATTAATAATATTGATTTAAGCATAATATTATTATTTAATATTTTATTGTTATTATAATATTTTTATTTAATATTTATTATCAAATATATTATTTTTTATTATTATTATTACTATTTCATATTTATTATTATTATTTATAATAGTATCATAATTTTTTTATTGTAGGTGTCAGGGTTGCCCAGTTGGTAGCACAGTCGCCTCACTGCAAGAAGGTCGCTGGTTCGAGCCTCGGCTGGGCCAGTTGGCATTTTTGTGTGGAGTTTGCATGTTCTCCCCATGTTGGTGTGGGTTTCCTCCGGGTGCTCCGGTTTCTCCCACAGTTCAAACACATACGATATAGGGGAATTGATGAACTAAATTGGCTGAAGTGTATCTGTGTGAATGAGTGTGTATGGGTGTTTCTCAGTGTTGGGTTAAAGCTGGAAGGGCATCTGCTGCGTAAAACATATGCTGGATAAGTTGACGGTTCCTTCCCCAGATTAGTAAAGGGACTAAGCTGAAAAGAAAATGAATGAATAAATATTTCATTGTTATTATGATTATTATAATTTTTATTTAATAATTAATATTGTAATTATTTAAATATATTATTATCACAAATTAACATTTATTATTTATTATTATTAGTTAAGTATAATATTTAATATTTTATTATTATTATTATTATCTCAATATTTAATGTTTATTATCAAATATATTATTATTACTGTTTAATATTTATTATAATTATTAATATTTACATTATTAATATTATTTAATATTATTATAAGAAATTATTTAATATAGCTATTAATAAATATGTATTATCTAATATATTATTATTATTATCTATTAAGTATACTATTTTTATTTAATATTGTTGTTATTGAATAAATATTATCAAATATATTATCATTATTACTATTTAATGTTTTATAATAAATATAGTGTTGGTGCTATTATTTTAATAGTCATATAATATAGCGTATTTTGTCATTACAATTTGCCAAACAACTGAAAACTTATTTTACCCAGAGTAAATCATTCTCCACCAAATCATTCAGGCTTAATATAAAAACTATCACGGTCTTTATATGAAGTATAATTTTATGAAAGTATCCTGTTTCCTTTTTAAATGTTATTTTTAATTTAGATTTTTTTGACTAACGTGATGCATATTTATTGAGATCTGTCTTCATTTCTTTAAAGTATTAATGTTAAATCAGTGTTTAGGTATTCTTGCACTTATTGAGCCGGTTTGTTCTGCCGGCCGTGGTTTGGGAAAGTGATCTGGCTGAAATGCGTCCAGAGGTTGATGTGGTGGATGGAATAACTGCTTGATGTGATACTGTACGCCTGTGTGCGTGTCTGATGGCAGGATCTGCTGTCCATGTCCATGAAGCCTAATCTTGTTGCGTAACATCACTGTAGTTCCTGTCAGGCCTTACAGTCTGTGGGCACACCATAAATACAATTTCACTGATCAGGTCAGCTGCATTAATGATATAATTGAGCTGCTGGGGTCAAATATATGGCCAGTCTTTGTGAGCTATTGATCACTTGTAAACACCTCTGGTCCAATATGTAGTGAACGTCCTACAGGATTACACTCATTTAGGGGCTGTTGATAGATTTAAACACAGTGTAATTGCTTGAAAGTATAAAAAACAGTAGCAAGGCCTTTAAAGGGGATTTATTATGCAAAAGTCGCTTCTATAAGAGCTTTAAACACAGTTGTGTGGCAGTAGTCTGTGAATATAACCAGCTTCTAATGGTAAAAATGTATTCATTCTATTTTTTATAAACGCACTTGATAAATGCGGAAAGACTTTTAATTTGACATTTTCCCTTTGTACGTGTCATCTGAGGGGTAAAGCTTTGCCTATTAGTGACCATCACTCCCTCATTAGCATAAATAGCCATTAGTGAGAAGTAGCCATCCGCCATTAGGGTTGAATCTGCCACTATGCTGACAGATAGGTGTTTATAGCTCCACCCTCTTTTAAAAAGAGCTCAATCTCATTTGAATTTAAAGCGACAGTCACCAAAATGGCACAATTTATATCAAAACCTTAAAGGGGCAGTTTTAAAGAGTTATAAAACATTGTCTGTGTTGTATTTTGAGCTAAAACACACACGCACACGCACATACACACACACACACACACACACACACACACACTGAATGACATTTTTGTCTTCTGTAAATTATGGTAGAAATGTGTAATTGTCATTTATTGGCCAGAAAAATCAGAAATGAATCTAATATAAAATCATTTTAATGTACTTGGAAAAAACAAATAGAAGATGTATTCCACTTTTATTGCTTTGATGATCTCCATATCATTACATATTGTGTTTTTATTAAATAATTCATTTTAAAGGAATAATTTATCTAATAATGAAAATGTATACAGTTGAAGTCAGAATTATTCGCCCCCCTTTGAATTTTCCTTTTTTTTTCTTTTTTAAATATTTCCCAAATGATGTTTAACAGAGCAAGGAAATGTTCACAGTATGTCTGATAATATTTTTTCTTCTGGAGAAAGTCTTATTTGTTTTATTTCAGCTAGAAAAAAAGCAGTTTTTTAAAAAGCCATTTTAAGGTCAAAATTATTAGCCCCTTTAAGCGTATTTTTTTTCGATAGTCTACAGAACAAACCATCATTATACAATAACTTGCCTAATTACCCTAACCTGCCTAGTTAACCTAATGAAGCCTTTAAATGTCACTTTAAGCTGTATAGAAGTGTCTTGAAAAATATCTAGTAAAATATTATTTACTGTCATCATGACAAAGAGAAAATAAATCAGTTATTAGAGATGAGTTATTAAAACTATTATTATTAGAAATGTGTTAAAAAATCTTCTCTCTGTTAAACAGAAAATGGGGAAAAATAAACAGGGGGGCTAATAATTAAGGGGGGGGGGG